>CM064873.1:28583369-28712181 GCA_032719365.1 Prinsepia uniflora
AGCGGCATTTCTTCGCTTCCTTCAAAGTATGATACTTGAAACTGCATTCTCAAATGTCTTATTTACAAAAGTATTTCTAATTGTTACACTGCTTGTATCTCTGTAGTACGTAGCTATTAAGTGCGAGAGGAGAAAAAAAAAATTCTGCAAAGTTTCACTGTGCTTTTGGGAATCATAATTTCTTGTTTGATGTTGAGCCTGAAAAGAAACAAGGGATTGTTATGAAAATGTACTCTCACTAATTATATATGAAGATACAAATTCATTTATATTTTTTGAATGGTACCGGAAGGAAAAAAGAAAGCTTCGTTCATGCTTGCTATAGTTTTATGGCTGATTGTTATCCCAGCTGAGTGTGTGCGTTTCCGTTGTGAAAGGCTTATAGTGTTCTGGTGGATGGAACAAGGTTGGCTATTTTTTTCGGTGGTTCTGGGATGATGAGTACTTTTGGTAGTTCCCTTGTGCTTTCTGGCATATACCTTGGGGTTTTTCACTCATTCTTTCACATTTCTATGTGCATTCTTTTAAGCATGTTTTTCTTTAATCTTATATGGAAATCGAAATATGTACTCAAGAAGGGTTTATATCAATTGCTTTTTAATCTACTTGGTATTTTGATGTAGGTATTCTGGATCTCGTTTTGAACTTCCCTGGATATCATAGGTGGAGATTCACTGATGTGCTGAGAAATATTCTTAAGATAATTGTTAGTCTTGCATGGGCAGTCATTCTTCCACTGGTTTATGTGCATTCCTTCAAGGATGCCCCTCAACAGCATATAGATGTACTGTTATTCCTTAAGGAAGTGGATGGTCTTCATCCTTTATATGTCATGGCTGTTGCAGTATATTTGCTGCCAAATTTACTGGCAGCAGTTTTGTTCCTGTTCCCAGTGCTACGACGCTGGATTGAAAACTCGCACTGGCATATCATTAGGTTCCTTTTGTGGTGGTCCCAGGTATTTCTTTAAGCTTCATAATTTTCTTCACAATTTCTAATATATTATTGAGGTTGATTTAATGACTAGAACATACCACTACATGAGACCAAATGTACCATACTATATCTAAAATCATTGTTTCTCAGTCATATTCTTCCATATGATTAATCCTCATAAAAACGAAAAGAGCATAATGCTCACAATAAGTTTTTCCTCATAAAGGCTTCGCATATTGTATGTTACAATCAGCATTACATTTTTTTTGATTGATCTTTATTTTTCTGCAGCCAAGAATCTATGTCGGGAGGGGAATGCATGAGAGTCAATGTGCCCTTATGAAGTGAGTTTGATGAGGAACATGCACCACATTTCATCCCAACTCTATGCTCTTTGGTCCTTTTTTCTCTATGGGTATCTGAGATTTTCATTTTATACTCATTTCACTCAATTTGCAGGTATACAATTTTTTGGGTGCTGCTTTTGAGTTTCAAGTTTACACTTAGCTTTCTTATCCAGGTAAATAGTTATTTAAAACTGTTGTTGTGTTTTAGATTTTTGTTAATGAATTAGAGATGATCAATAAGTGCGTTCTTAATTTACCATCCGTCTTTTTCCCAGATAAAACCTTTGGTCCTGCCAACAAGAGACATTCTGACCATTCGTCGTGTAGCATATGAATGGCATGAGTTGTTCCCTAATGGTGATCACCTATTCCTTGAACCTTTGCATGATTTTCAACATGCTATTTTATGCTAAATGGTCCTTTTTTGGTGCAGCTAAATACAACTATGGAGCAGTTGTGTCACTCTGGGCACCAGTAATCTTAGTATGTGCTATCTTCCCTATGTTCAAAGATATATATTGCTAGTCTGAGTTTTTCAGGACGAAAGTTCTTCCATTATCTTTAATAAACCATCTCATACTATTTTACGAACTCAATGCAGGTTTATTTTTTGGACACTCAAATATGGTATTCTATCTTTCAGACATTATGTGGTGGATTTGTTGGGGCATTTGATCGCCTAGGAGAGGTGATCCTTCCTCTCTCTCTCTCTCCCTCCACTGATTTTCTTCTTTCAAATGATTTGTTGCCTATAGTCTCATATCGTGCATTCATGTAAGCATTCATCTTTTAAGATAAAAGTTTCTGAATTCTTCTTTTTGTCATTCATGAAATTATACATCTATTAAGACAAAACTGTCCGAAATCTGCTCTTCAACATTCTTTATTACTGAACACCATACCTTGGCCAAATTATCTAGGTTGCTTTTGGTAGAAGACGACCTTGACAAATTGGGTTCCATTCTCGCATATTTGGATTTTGGGCTGTGAGAATTGAATCTTAATGTTCTAAAAATTTAAATGTTGTATTGTTCCCATAACAATTGAAGGCTTTGTTGGAGACATGATTAGTTTGGGAAATATCCAGAACATGATTATCATCACGGTGAAATCTGATTAAAAACTAGTATTTATTATACTTTATATTTACTTTGTGTTTGATTGATATTCATATTTGTTGGTTTTACAGATTCGAACTCTGGGTATGCTAAGGTCACGGTTCCAGGCTCTACCTGGTGCATTCAATACATATCTAGTGCCTTCAGATAAGTCAGAAAGAAGGGGTTTTTCTTTCTCCAAGAGTTTTGTGGAGGTTGATAAATGTTTTTTCAAATCCTATATTTAATGTATCCTTTTAGCAGGTTACAAGTAACCTACCCCAAAATGAGACTTTATAATTTGCGTTAATGATTTCACGCTTGTAGATTACAGCAAGCAGGAGAAGTGAAGCTGCAAAGTTTTCTCAATTGTGGAATGAAGTGATATGTAGCTTTCGTGAGGAAGATCTCATAAGCGACAGGAAAATGCTCCCATACATAGTCATAGTGTTAATTTCTTCATCTTTTTTTTATTCACCTCGAGGTAAAACCTAAACTGGGTATCTTTACTTCAGGGAAATGGATTTATTGCTGGTTCCATATTCATCAGACCTGAACCTGAAGATAATTCAGTGGCCACTCTTCTTGCTTGCTAGCAAAGTGAGCGCCATCCCTCTTAAACTTAAACCCTTGTTAAAGTTGCTTGGTTTTATTGTTGACTTGGTCTACCTATGCAGATCCCAATAGCATTAGATATGGCAGTTCAATATAAATCAAAGGACTCCGATCTCTGGAAGCGTGTATGCACGGATGAATATATGAAATGTGCTGTGATTGAATGTTATGGATCTTTCAAACATGTTCTTAGTGCTCTGGTAGTTGGAGAAAACGAGAAAAGGTCGTTACTGATACATAATTTTTCATTAGTTAAATATTTATTTTCAGTTATCAAATTTTCTATACTATCCAAGCATTGGATAAAACTGATATATGGACCTTCAAACTTTCATGGAAATAACATTTAGAGCATTGTTAAAATCTTCCCATCATTCACTCTGGCCTGTACCCTTCTTTCCCATGGATAATAGCATGTGGTTAACTCAGTAGTGTCCTATATGGTTGATTTTTTCTGGTTCCACTTTGGACGTCATTTTTGAAAGTTGGTGTTGGATTCTTCTTGTTTGAATTGTTAGATGATAATTTTTTGTTGACTTTCTTGGCAGAATGTGGTTGTTATATACATGAAGGAAACTATGTTCATTCTGTTTTTATCAAGTGTGCAGGTTACTCAAGTACAATTTTGAATTCATCTACTTTTATCATTGCTAATGATTGCGTTTTTTATTTGACAGGATAATTGGCATCATCATTAAGGAAATTGAAAGTAATATTTCCAACAATACATTTCTTGTAAATTTCAGAATGGGCTATTTGCCCATTCTTTGCAAGAAATTTGTAGAGCTTGTGGGGATCTTGGTCAGTCATATATCAAAGAACATTAAATCTTCAGTATGTGCTTCATTTGGAAGTTATGTTAAATTTATAATTGAAACTCACCACCCATTTTTTATGTTACAGAAAGATGGCGATTCATCCAAACAGTCTTCAGTGGTGTTATTGCTTCAAGATATGCTGGAAGTGGTCACTTGCGACATGATGGTGAATGAGATCTGGTTGGTAAACTTCAGTGACATTGTTTTCAGAGTAAACTACTTTTTCTCAGTTGGATAATGCTAATGGTTGAAAGCTTCCAATAATATTCTTGACATTGCATTCATTTTTCTTCCGTAATATTTTGTAGGGAGTTGGTTGAAGTTGGTCATAGTAGCAAGGACACTGGAAGGCAACTTTTTTTTGGTACTGATGCAAAACCTGCGATATTGTTCCCTCCTGCATGTACAGCACAGTGGAAAGAACAGGTACACAGATTTAAAGCAACTTCACATAACTTAGAAGTCATTTTTTTTTTTCAGAAATAATCCTCTGGTAGTTAATTTGGCTGATTGTAATTGTAGATTGGACGCCTCTATCTGCTGTTAACGGTTGAGGAATCTGCCATTGATGTACCAACAAATCTTGAAGCACGTAGAAGGATTGCATTTTTTACAAATTCACTGTTCATGGACATGCCACGTGCTCCCCAAGTCCGAAAGATGATTTCATTCAGGTTTGTTTATAGTTCATATGTATGAGCCTGGGGCATATCTGTGTTTCCTTAGGTATATCTTGCTTAAGCCAAGTATGTTGGGTCTTCTTATTTTACTCGGGGGATTTCATGTAGTCACTTAAAGTTCAATCATGAGAGTGATAGATCTTTGAAAGTCTACACACTTAAATATTGCAACATTGCATGCATCAAGAAAAGAATTGTGTAAAATTGACCAAAAGTTCCCAATGTTTTATTTGGTTCCTCCTTCTAACTTAAATCTGTGGGAGGAGGTTGCGGCCCCTCGCCCCCCTCCTCTTTCTCCCCCACCACATATTCAATTGAAATTATCCTATAAATATTATCATTTTACAAGAAACTTGTCGGGTTTTCCGATTGGCAATCTAATAACAGGTTAACTTTTTGAGCTTTCAAATGTCTTCTCCATCACGTAATTCTAGTATTGCATTGTTGCCAATGACAGCATCTTGACACCATACTATAGTGAGGAGACTCTGTATTCCAAAACTGACCTTGAGATGGAAAATGAAGATGGTGTGTCAGTCATATTTTACTTACAGAAGATTTTCCCAGGTAAGTGAAACTATCTCAACAGCCTTGACTCTTTCGAAGCCAGAGTGTAAATGATTTAACAGTCATCTTGTGACTTCTTTAGATGAATGGAGTAACTTCATGGAGCGACTTAATTGTAAAAAGGATAGCGAAATATGGGCAAATGAAGAAAATATTTTACAGCTTCGTCATTGGGTCTCCTTGCGAGGGCAAACTCTCTGTAGGACAGGTATTTGTTTCCATCACCTGCGCTATGAAATATCTCTGGTACTAATTTGTTTTGGTCTTGCAGTTAGAGGAATGATGTATTACCAACGCGCTCTGAAGCTTCAAGCTTTTCTTGACGTGGCTACTGAAAATGGTAGGAGTAAGAGAATGTACTTTTTCTCCCATAATGTTCAACTAGTGATTAGTGATATGGAAAAGAAATTTAATGTGTAAAATCTTGTGCCTTCATGCCTAAGATATCTCCTTTTACTTAATTGTACAATGATAATAAATGGCTAAAAATCCATATTATTTTTTGGGGGGAATTTGCTTGTTTTTCTCTCTTTTCACACATCTAACTGTAGAGTGCATAATCTTTTCCTTTTTGTTTAGTATGCAGTGAGTGCATAGTGAAGTTGTTAGTTTAGAGGTAAAGATGTTGGTTTCTGATTCTTTTAGTTATAAGCAGTGATACTAGATGGGTACAAATCCATCACAATTCCACCAGAGGAAGGAAACAAAAGCAAAAGTTCCCTTTATGCCCAAATAGAAGCAGTGACTGACCTTAAATTCAACTATGTTGCTACCTGCCAAAACTATGGCAATCAGAAACGAAGTGGAGATCGACGTGCAACAGACATCTTGAATTTGATGGTTAAGTACGTTCTCTGTCTGATAAATCAGAATATTTTGCAATGTGATTCCTTGAAGTTAGCATCACTGAGCTCTTTGTTTTTCTCTAGAATCTCATTACTTGTTCTCCTACAGCAATCCCTCTCTTCGGGTTGCATATATTGATGAAGCGGAAGAAGGGCAAGGTGGAAAGGTGCAAAGGGTTTACTATTCTGTGTTGGTCAAGGCTGTTGACAATCATGACCAGGTAAACCTTTGACTCATGACAGAACCACTGTGCTGCTTGCAAGTCTTGCAAGTGAAAAACTGATTATTTTTGTAATTTTCTAAAGGAAATATATCGTATAAAATTGCCCGGTTCAGCAAAGATTGGAGAAGGGAAACCTGAGAACCAGAACCATGCTATAATTTTTACTCGAGGAGAAGCTCTCCAGGCCATTGACATGAACCAGGTAAAAACCCATAGAAGTTGAGCTTATGATAATTACTCTACATTTGCAGGCCAATTGAGATGTTTAATTTTTACATTTCTTGCAGGACAATTACTTAGAAGAAGCTCTTAAAATGCGTAACCTTCTTGAAGAATTTAATATGGACCATGGAGTGCAGCCACCTTCAATTTTAGGTGTTCGGGAGCATATATTTACTGGAAGGTGTGCTGTTTTTTATTTTTTACGTTTTATTTTTAATTTAGAGCTACAAATTGCATTTATATTTATGTCCTTACTCATAATAATTCTGATTTATATTACATGTTAACTGCAGTGTTTCTTCATTGGCCTGGTTTATGTCCAATCAAGAAATGAGCTTTGTCACCATAGGTCAAAGAGTTCTAGCAAAGCCTTTGAAGTATGTTATCTACTCTGAAAGTAATCCAAATTGTGTAGAAAGATCTGATTGTTGTAATAGTTGAGCAGTACCTTATGTCCAGTTCAGATGAGATTTCAAAAATGAATGTAACCATACTCAGGTGGTGTGCTGGCACCTGTTGATATAAGTAGTACCTGGGTACATGGTGACAAGAAGCACGATGAGATTTTTAGTTGAATAGTTCTTCATGGTATAGAAACAAATTTATTTGATTTTCATTTTAGTGGACTGTCTAACCTCTCTCATGTTTACCCTACAGTCTTTTCATTTTTATTGACCATGCTGATTACTTAAACATCCGTAATCAGTTCTAGACCAAATGGGAACTAATCTTCATTTATCTTTATGTTGTGATGCGATCATATGGTGTGGATTTGGTTTTTAAGTTTTAAACAGTTTACTAAAAAATTACATTTTGGTTTTAGGGTTCGGTTCCACTATGGACATCCAGATGTCTTTGATAGAATCTTCCACATTACTCGTGGTGGCATGAGCAAGGCTTCCCGTGGCATCAATCTGAGCGAGGACATCTTTGCTGGTAACATTTTTGAATATACAACACACAAGCACATCTTCCATGTCCATTTTATGATTTGAGATTTTGCTGTGTAGGTTTTAACTCAACACTTAGGCGAGGGAATATTACTCACCATGAGTATATCCAAGTTGGGAAGGGTAGAGATGTTGGACTCAACCAAATCTCACTCTTTGAAGCTAAGGTTGCTTGCGGTAATGGAGAGCAGACACTCAGCAGGGATATCTACCGCTTAGGGCATCGCTTTGACTTCTTTCGAATGATGTCCTATTATTTCTCGACAATAGGATTTTATATCAGTGCAATGGTAATCCTTTTAAACCCGTTTCTTTTTCGTTTTAGTATTAGAACATTACGGTATTTTTATTTTATTATGCTAGGTAATGAAAGCAACCTTGATTTGATTAGATATGGTTTAACTTTAATGTACTGCAAATCCTTGCTTTCATGTTACATTAAGTTGATTCATTTAAATTTCTGAACTGAATAAAATAAATTACCCCCAACTTCTCATGAATTTTAGTATTAGAACCTGAAGTGTTAGCAAATGCTATTATTTACATACATTAAATGAGGGAGATGGCATCTCCAGAAGAGTTTTTGGAGCCCATGATTATATGCATGTTTAATGGAATGCCTTGCCTCTACAGTTACCATTGGTAATACTTTTCTAATGTCAAAAGTTACTCTATTGTCAGCATCCCATTTGACATATTGGCATGCAAACAATGGCGTCTTGAGCACGCTGTATAGATGAGTGGCATAAGTAGGTGGTTGAACTGTACAAATCCACCGTTTGTGGCAGTCTGGTTTATTTGTACTTGATAATGTAACTTAGGAATGTCTCCCTGTTGTCCAAATATTATGCTTTCTGTCCTCTTTTATCATTTATTTTATCTCCCAAATCACTCTCCGTTCCTCGCTCAACCATCAAATTTCTAATCGAACTATTTGTGACTCCAATATTGAAAAGCAGAGTTCATTGTTCATTTCTCCAAAGCAAATATTTCATATTTTTTAATATTCATTTTATCACTAAAATTGTCTGTTTTCTTGTTATGCAGTTGGTTGTCATTACAGTCTATGCTTTCTTATATGGAAGACTTTACTTGTCATTGAGTGGAATGGAGAAGACAATTGTTAAGTACGCTGCCACCAAGGGAAATATTGTTCTACACACAGCGATGGCGTCACAGTCGGTTGTCCAGTTAGGTCTTCTGACATCTTTACCCATGATCATGGAAATTGGACTAGAAAGAGGGTTCAGAACTGCATTAGGGGACATGGTAATTATGCAGCTGCAGCTAGCATCTGTTTTCTTCACCTTCTCTCTTGGAACAAAGGTTCATTATTATGGGCGAACAGTCCTGCACGGAGGGGCTAGATACAGAGCAACTGGCCGTGGCTTTGTTGTTCGGCATGAAAAGTTCGCCGAGAACTATAGGATGTACTCGAGGAGCCATTTTGTGAAAGGGCTTGAAATTATGGTACTGCTAATAGTTTATCAGATATATGGTTCAGCAGCAACTAATACAATATCGCATTTCTTTGTCACATACTCCATGTGGTTCTTAGCAGTTTCATGGCTGTTTGCCCCCTTCTTGTTTAACCCCTCGGGATTTGAATGGCAAAAGATAGTGGAAGATTGGGATGATTGGAAAAAATGGATAAGTAGCCAAGGTGATATTGGTGTGCCGGCAACCAAGAGCTGGGAGTCTTGGTGGGCTGAGGAACAGGAACACCTGCAGTACACCGGGATTTGGGGACGGTTTTGGGAGATTATTCTTTCCCTGCGCTTTTTTCTCTTCCAATATGGAATTGTGTACCATCTACACGTGGCCAGGGGTAATAAAAGCATCATGGTAAGCATTGTTGCGTTTGTAAATAACTTTCATTTCATATATAAGAATAATTTTGGCTGCTTTCCTAGGCGTAGATGAATTGAAATTACATGCATTACTTAAACATGTCATAGAAGATGTTTAAGTTGGGATTTTGATGCTTCAAGTATGGAAAGGATTCAATCAATTGGAGAACATATAAACGCATAACTTCCTTCAATTTGTTTCTTTGTTTTGTTAATAAAAATAAATAAAATTACAATTCCAGGTGTATGCTTTGTCATGGCTGGTCATTGTTGCTGTGATGATCATCCTAAAGGTTAGGCTTTTATATATATATATATATATATATATATATTTAAAGGTTCGTGCAGTAGAGTTTGTGATTGCAAGTGATGTTTTGCATCTGACTGGTCTGAATTGCATGCAGACTGTGTCCATGGGTAGGAAGAGGTTCAGTGCGGATTTCCAGCTGATGTTCAGATTTCTGAGGTTGTTCTTGTTTATCGGGTTCATTGTGATTCTGGGGATGCTCTTTAGTTTCCGTAGTCTTACTATTGGTGACATCTTTATCAGCATGTTGGCCTTCTTGCCTACCGGATGGGCGCTCCTACTGGTACTACTTTGCTTTTGTTTTAATTTTGTGTAATCTGGTGTTGTCTTCTCTCGAAAAATTGCGTTGTTAATGAATCGCTACTAATGAGTAATGAATATGAGCAGATATCACAAGCATGCAAGCCTTTGGTGAAGGCGGTCGGGATGTGGGGGTCTGTGAAAGCTCTAGCAAGGGGGTATGAGCACTTGATGGGGCTGCTTATTTTTGCACCAGTAGCTCTTCTGGCATGGTTCCCATTTGTCTCAGAGTTCCAGACCAGACTGCTATTCAACCAAGCTTTCAGCCGAGGACTTCAGATCCAACGTATTCTCGCCGGCGGGAAGAAGCACAAGTCAAACTAGACACATTCCAGAATTTATCCATTTAGGTTGTAGACAGAGAATGACAAAGCAATTCTACAAATTTAAGGTACAGTATGAAATTTCAGAGAGTCCTCATTCTGTTCATGGCTTTTGAATGTCAAACAACGACGTACGTGTATATTACCTGGATCGTGTAGTTTTAGAAGAGAAACCATTTCTGTTAAATACATACCAGGTAAAAACTGATGAATCTAGTTATGAGTTAACTATCTGCATCCAATGATTGAAGTACCGATATCGACGGATATATCGTTAGTCAAATTTACGGATATCTCGTTCTAAATATCATTGATATCGATATTGATATTATTTACTGTCAACAAAAATGAAAGAAATTTAGTTTAAAATTTGAAAATTTTTAATGAAATTTTGGAAAAAATTTAAGTACCCAATAATGGTTATATATGAGTAATAAAATTATAAAGTGATTTTGATATAATAAATATATAATGAATAATATGATACAATATGATTCTGATGATAATTAATAATATAAAATCTTAAATATTAAAATAAATTGAAGTGATTTACTATAATTGAATATTAATATAATTAATAACATAACAATAAACAAAAAAAATTAATGGAATAAAAATGATAAAATAAGTTCAAAAATATTTAAAATTGGAAAAAAAAATGATGAAAAAATAAGGTTAAATTTTGTTCAAAAATTGGAAGAAATTGATATATTTAAAATTGGGGAAAAAAGAACGAAAAAAAAAGGCCAAACTTGGTTGAAAAGTTGGAAAAAATGGATTAAAATGAAAGTATTCAGATGTGAACAAGGGGGTCTCGAACCTAAGACCCCAGTGATGGGGCAAAACAACAAACCAACTTGGCTATCTAGCTTGACAACAATTTCAAACAACGTATAATATATAAAGTATAAAAACTAACAATCATTTTCTTTCTCCAGCAGGTCTACAACTTGAGTTTTTCGACCCAACTTCATTACCCGACTCAAACTATTTCGTTTTATATTCAATTTTCACAAATTAACAGTCAATTTTCATCGTCTTGACCTCAAAAAGGGATTTGTGGGCTCAAAATAAGAAAATTCGTCGATATTTTGGCCAATTTCTTTCCCCCTTCTTATGTGTCGCTGACCAAATTCACCGACATATCAGCGACATTGGCCGATATTTTCATCACTGTTTGCATCAACGACAGGTTCTACAAAAAGGACATGATTTCAAAAGAACAGATTTTGTTGAGAATGATTTGAGGCAAGTGGCCCATTTTAAATCAATGTTATACTTATCGGCGAGATGGCCAAATAGGGTTTTTTTTTCTTAGGATATGGGTAAATACTTATCTTATATGGCTATAAATGGATAACATACCTATCTAGATTCATTTTCAATTTTTAAGGGTTTATTTAAATTCAACCCAATGGATAATGAGTATCCATTACAATTCACCTTTTATTATCTTTCATTTTTTTTTCTTGTTTTTCAATTTATTTTTCACTTCTAATTAATTTTTTTCTACCAATTTCTTTTTCTTTTTTGTTTTTTGCTTATATGCTTTTAATCTCAAAATTTGAAATTATTAGATTATCAAATTAGCATTCTTTTAATTTTTTTATAACAAATTCATTTTAATTTTCTTTTTACTCTTTACTTAATCTTCATTTTATTTGTTGTTGAGCTGACCAAAATTAGTGAGGGTATCATTTTAGGAATTTGGCTCGGAAAATTTTCAATTAAACGAAAAATTAGTGGAAAGTTTTGAAATAGAAGTCGAAACGATTAAGAAATTTAGAATTTATTAAGTAATTCCTTTATTTTGTTTATTTATTTTATTATTTTTATTAAGTTCATTCAACCTAAAGACTAATCCAACATTCTCTATCCGACTCCATCACCTTCTTCTTTCTTCTTTGCGGTAGCGGCCACGAACACCACCGGCCACCACTGTGTCGAGTTTCGACCGACTAGCCTCACCACCATACCCAAACAACTCCCCTCAATGAGACGAGCCTTAATTCATCGTTGACATTCGTCATAAGAGGTTTATCAAAGCCTCGAACCTAGAAGACCCTCGTCGACTTACACGACATTTTCTGTCGCCTCAAAATGCGAGACCACCCCCAAAAGCTTCCCTTTGATAAGGTGAGCCTAACTCTTTCTTCCTTGGCCATCGTCGGTGCCTGAATTGCACGAATCGATAAATGAAGGCCAGACGTGTTCGAAGCTTCCCAGCCTTTTCTTGGTAAATTCAAGTACAATCTCGAGAATTTAAGATCAAAATCAAAGTGAGAATAGGGATTGTCCCTTCCCATGTGGGAAACGGCGGCCGAGCCCTTGGTTCTTGTCATGGTGGTCATCAAGCCGATCCAATAAATTAGAGCTGCATGGTGAAAATGATAAAAATGCCCTTATAATATATATATTTACATATATAAAATTAATAATTTTTTTAAATTTCAATTTTTTTTCATCCTCCTAGCAATATACCAAAAATATTCAAGAATTTAAATATATCAATTATACATAGAAAATATAGTTATTTTTGCAATATTATATTTTTAAGAAATGGTGAAATTTTATCAAAAAATTTAAAGTTAAAGTCTTAATGACTTTATAAGAAAAGTTAGATAATTATATATTAATCAGAATAAGTCTTATAATATTTCAAGAATATGAGACCAATTTTTTAATAAAATATTTCTTCAAATTTAATTTAAATATTTTTCAAAATTTTAAATATTCTTTTATTTTATTTTTATAAAAATAAGATAAATTTAAAAAATTTGGGCCCTCCTTGTTCGTGGGTCCAGGGCGGTCGCCCTTGCCGCCCTAGGCTATGGCCGGCCCTGGTGGTTGTTTAAGAAGAGAGCAGAGTGAGGAGAAGAGAGTCAAGAAAGAGAAATCGATGCTTTTAATTTGCGATGTCGATGTATGGTCTTAGTCGGTAAAAGGTACCTGCGGGTAACTGAGGCCCTACCCATAAAGTGATGTGTAATTTTTTGCCCATTAATATCTTTGTTCATATAGCTAGTATTCATGGGTATACAAGACCATGAGTAATTATGCCCAATTCTACTTAAATAATTTGGATCCATCAACCAAATTAAATTGAATTAAATGTAAAAATAAATATGTTTTCATAATAAATAATTACTATGAATTTAATGAATTATCTAATCAAATTTAATAATACCCTTAAACTTGGCCTAGTGGACTCCTTCGAGGTAATTCTAGAGTACGGGTCTAAATTGGTGAAGGATTTGACAACTTCACAAATCCACTAATACCACATGAGTTTTAGGGCTAAGATTGGAGCAATCTTGCTTGTACAATAAATCTGGAATTTTTTTTTTTGTTTCTTATGCTAGCCTCTGCTTACAAAACATCCTCTCAGCACAGCCTCTATTGATAAGGTCAAACTTACGTTTATTTTAATATAAGATATTAGGGAATAATTATATTATATATATTGAGTATCAATTTTTTTTCATTAGATTTGAATTCGAGAACTTCTATCATACTGTTGAAGCAGAATTCGTCTTTTAAACTCAAAAGACTCAAGGATCCTTGCAAACAAGCAAACAGTAAGCTATCATTCGTTCAATGATCGAGACCCGGGGGGTGTTCGACCAAGAACGCTCCAATGCCTAAGTCAGTTTCGAAAGAGAAATCTCAAGAGTTTAAGTAGCGTTGAACAGAATTACCTGAAAATTGAAATGAGATCCGCTATTTATAAGAAATCTTTGGGAGCCTCGGATCGTTCTGATTGGTCGGTTGAATTTGTAATTAATAAATAATATATTAATAATAAAATATATTATTTAATAATTATACTTATTGTGACGCTGGACCAAGCCCGGGTGCGCCGGAGGAAGCTAATGGAGGCTCGGCAGAGGCAGTCTCCCTCGGCAGCTGGGGTGTCGGAGAGCGAGAGCGCCGACCGGCGTCGGAGGAGGGAGGCGGTGCTAAGGGCTCCGGAGGTGCCGAAGGGGCAGGAGAAGGAGAAGGAGAAGGGGGCCCGGAGGGAGATGCCGTCGCCGGCGAGGGAGAAGGCGGTTGTCAGCGCCCCTGGCGTGGCGTCCTTGTTTGTCGAACCCCTGGAGACGGGCGAGGTGGTGCGGTCTGCCAAGGCCGGCGATGGCTGGGTGCCGGTGACACACCACGTGCACAAGACGTTGGCGCCAGTTGCCAATGCCTTCGTGCTGGGGTCGCAGGTAACTCCTGCGGAGATAGAGGAGATCGGCACCGGCTCACATCCCGGTTGGTTTGCTGCCGTGCTGGCCGAGCAAGCCCACGTAAGATCGATCGCCCAGTATTGTTTGCGTTTGTTTGTTTATTTATTTGTTGTTGTGTTGTTTTTTTCTAAGTGGCATTGTCTCGGCAGTGCTTCGGGCAGACATATGTGGCCCTGCAGAAGGCTGCGCGGCATATGCAGAGGCTAGAGGCCGAGCAGGGCGCCGCGCGGCAGAGGGAGGAAAAGCTGCGTGCCCGGGAGAGGGAGGGCCATGCCGCGCGGAAGCGAGTTGTGGAGTTGGAGGGGGAGCTCAAGCGGGAGAAGGCCCGTGCAGAGGCGGCAGAGAAGGGGATAGAGGACCGTGAAGAGACGGTGCACGCTTTCTCCCAGCAGCTGAACGAGCAGGAGAGAGCCATGGGTGAGCTGCAGGGGGAGGTGGACCGGCTTCGTGTCCTGCTATCGGCCGATCGGCAGAAGACCCTGGAGGACTTCATGGCAGACCCGGTGTATGCGAATCATCTCGACCTGGCGCTTGCCGAAGTGGAAGATGATTGCATACAACGGGTGTTGTACTTCAATCCAGGGGTCCCCCTCAACTTCCCGTGGCTGGATGAGCCCCCCGTGCTGAGCAAGACTTTCTCCCTGGACGGTCAACCCTCGAATGCCGAGGGCGAGCGGCCGGCTGGTGCGGAGAAGGCTGCAGAGGCGTCCACTGCCGACCAGGCCGAGGCGGCAGACGAGGAGGTGGTGGTAGTTTGAGGCCGAGGGCCGTGTAGCTTGCTTTTTGTATGCTCGTTTTTGTTTCCTTTATTTTTATAGTCCGGGGAATGCCCCGTGTAGCATGTAGCTCGGTAGTGAAATCAATGAAGGTTGGACTTTATCTATCACTTTGCATCGTGCGATGGCACTTCGGTTTTTTTTTTTGAATGAGAACTGCCGATAGGCGAGTACTTGGCGATTGTGCGCATATGTGTAGGCATGCCGATCCACGGAGTTGTAGATTAGATAAGGACCGAAAAGTCATGATCATAAACCCAACCGTAATGGACATAACCACCGAAATAAGATCGTAATAGCGAAAGCTAATTGAACTGTGCGCATATGTGGGCCAAGTAAGCTTGTGTCGGTAGGTAAAGTAGGTGCCGTGTGGGTCACCGGGAGTGCCGATCGGCAATAAGGGATAGGCTACTTGTAGTTGAGAACTAGACTAACACTTAGATAAATGAAAGAACATTTTGCCGGAAAGGCAAGTTCGACTGGAGATAGCCAAGTCGAATTACAACAAAGTGTAAAGCAATGTACATGGGGGGTGTTTTTAATTATAAAACAACTTGAGATGATCCGCATGCCACAGGTGTGTAAGCGACCGTCCATCCGTAGTTTGGAGCTCATAAGTGCCTGGACGAAAAATTCGAGTGACCAGGGAGGGGCCCTCCCACGTGGGCCCGAGGGTCCCATCAGCACGCTCATTAGTGGCCAGGCTAACCTTGCGAAGGACCCAGTCACCGACCTGGAAACTGCGTCTGTGAACGCGAGAGTTGTAGTAGTGATCGATTCGCTGTTTGTGCGCCATGTTACGGAGATTGGCTTGTTCACGGCTTTCCTCAATGAAGTTGAGATTTTGTGTGAGGAGTTCCGCATTCTCTTGTGGATCATAGGATAGTACTCGGTAAGAGTTTTCCCCAATTTCCACGGGAACGACAGCTTCAGTCCCGAAAGTCAAGGCAAAGGGTGTCTCCTGTGTCGATGTCCGGTAGGATGTCCGGTAGGACCAGAGAACATCGGATAGGAGGTCGGACCATTGGCCTTTCGGGGTGTCGTGAATTCGAGCCTTGAGGTTGTGTTTGATGAGCTTGTTCACGGCTTTCACCTGTCCGTTAGCCTGTGGATGTGCCACCGAGGCGAAGCAGAGCTGGATGCCATAGATGTCGCAAAAGTGTCGGAAACGGACAGAATCGAACTGAGTGCCATTGTCCGTGACGATCGTGTGTGGGATACCAAAGCGACAGATGATGTTCTGGTAAACAAAGCTCTCGACCTGGGCGGCCGTGATTGTTTTGAGGGGCTTTGCTTCGGCCCACTTAGTGAAATAGTCCACCGCAACGATTGCGTGTTCGACGCCGCCCTTTCCTCGTGGCATGGGGCCGATGAGGTCCAGTCCCCATTGAGAGAAGGGCCAGGGGCTGAGCATGGGAGTGAGTCGCTCAGCAGGAGAATGAGGTACAGGGGCGCACCGTTGGCATGGAACGCATCGTTGAGTGATGGCCATAGAGTCGGCGCGCATGGTGGGCCAATAGTATCCCTGCCGAAAGGCTTTATGTGCTAGGGACCTGGGTCCGGAGTGGTTACCACAGATTCCCTGGTGAATTTCTCGGAGCACCGCAATGCCCCTGTCCGTAGGGAGGCACTTGAGGAGGGGGGTGTCGAATCCCCGTCGGTATAAGTGGCCATGCGCCATGGTGTATCGTGCGGACTGGTGTTGGATGCGTCGGGCCTCGTTGCGGTTGGGCGGGAGTTCGGCCATGGTGAGGTACCGGACAATGGGGTCCATCCAAGAGGCCTCCTGTGTTGCGACCAGGACTGGTTGCTCGCTTGTGCTCGGGGATGCCAAAAATTCGACGGGAACACGGCGACCTATCTTGTCGTCGATGGAGGAGGCCAGGCGGGCCAGGGCATCGGCGTGGCTGTTTTCCGACCATGGTATTTGAATGACCTCGTAGCCGCGGAAGTGGCGGAGTAGGGACCGCACTTTTGCCAAGTATCGGGTCATGGAGGCGTCTTTGGCATCATAGAGGCTGTTGATTTGTCGGACGACGAGCTGGGAGTCGCTGTAAACCTGCAGCTGTTGTGCTTGGAGGTCGGTGGCCAACCGGAGGCCAGCAAGAAGGGCTTCGTACTCGGCTTCGTTGTTGGAAGCCTGGAACCCAAAACGCAACGCGTACTCCAGCCGTTCCTGAGTAGGTGTGCTGAGTACGAGGCCGGCGCCAAAGCCAGTATGGCAGGAGGATCCGTCCACGTAGAGAGTCCAAATTGGTCGGGCAGGGTCCAAGGTGGATGGGGTTGGTGACTCGCAGATAGGAGCGGCGGGTGCCGCAATATTGGGATCCTGAGTGTCGGGCATGTGCTGCGTTGTGCTGTATGTGAATTCGGAAAGGAAGTCAGCGATGACCTGTCCTTTGACAGCTGGTCTTGGGGCGAATGTGATATCGAACTCACTAAGCTTCACTGCCCATTTGACGAGTCGCCCTGAAGCGTCTGGCTTTTGGAGCACCTGGCGAAGGGGTTTGTTAGTAAGGACTAACATGGGATGTGCCTGAAAGTATGGGCGGAGGCGCCGGGCCGTTACAATGAGGGCAAAGGCCAACTTCTCCAGGTCGTTGTACCGGGTCTCGGCGTCCTGGAACGCCTTGCTGACATAGTATACTGGGAACTCCGCGCCGTCCCGACTGGTGACGAGGACGGAGCTGACAGCAGATGTGGAGACAGAAAGATAGACGGTGAGCCGTTCCCCAGTGGCAGGTCGGGTAAGTAGGGGCGCGGTGCTCATGTAGGTTTTGAGAGCTTCAAAGGCAGCGTCGCATGTTCCGTCCCAGTTGATGTGCCAGCCCTGGGTCTTCATGACCTTGAAGAATGGTAAACACTTGTCCGTCGCCCGGGAGATGAACCGGGTGAGGGCGGCGATCCGGCCAGTAAGGGTTTGGACTTCCTTGAGTGTGCGCGGGGGCTTCATGTCCAGGATGGCTTTGATTTTTTCGGGATTAGCCTCGATTCCCCATTGGCTGATCATGTAACCGAGGAATTTTCCAGAACGGACATCGAAGACACATTTGGCAGGGTTGAGCCGTATCTTGTATTGCTTCAGAGCCTGGAACATCCTGTGGAGGTTAGGCACGTGCTGGTCGGCCGTCCGGCTCTTGACGAGCATATCATCTACGTACACCTCCATGGTCTTGCCAATCTGATCCGCGAACATGAAGTTGACAAGCCGTTGGTAGGTGGCACCGGCGTTCTTGAGCCCGAAGGGCATAACATTGTAGCAGTAGACTCCCAGATTAGTGCGGAAACTGGTGTGGATCTGGTCGTCGGGGTGCATCCGGATTTGGGTGTAGCTAGAGTACGCATCCATGAAGCTGAGGAGTTCGTGGCCAGCTGTGGCTTCGACCAAAAGATCGATCTTAGGAAGCGGGAAGCTATCCTTCGGGCAGGCTTTGTTAAGATCCGTGAAGTCGATGCACATCCGCCAGGATCCGGAGGGTTTCTTGACGAGTACGACGTTTGCGACCCACGTGGCGTAAATGGCCTTGCGCACGAAGTGAATGGTGCTGAGCCGAACGATCTCTTCTTGCATGGCTAGCTGTCGTTCTGCGTCATAAGTCCGCTGCTTCTGGGTGACCGGTTTGAAGGAGGGGCTGATGTTAAGCCTGTGGCAGATGACATCCGTGGAGATGCTAGGCATGTCGGCGTAGGACCAAGCAAAGACTTCGCTGTTGTCCCGGAGGAATTGGATGAGTTGTGTCCTGATTTCGGGAGCGAGTGTGCTTCCAATTTTCACTTGCCGCTCGGGGTTATGCGGGCAAAGGGTGATCAGCTCCGTATCCTCCACGGGTTGCGGCTGCGAGACGGTGGAGAGGTCGCGCGGGTCCTCGGGGGGACCGCCCGTATTTGTTCAAGGAGCTCGGAGTCGACAGGGTCGGCCTTGTAAGCAGCCTCGGCGACGGCCATGGTCTCCCGCTTGTCGCATGGGTTGAGCTTTGTCAGGGCGGTCTGATAGCAGGAGCGGGCGGATTGTTGATTACCGCGGACCTGGCCAGTGCCCATGACGGTCGGAAACTTCATGAGAAGGGCCCGAGTGGAGATGACGGCGCTGAGCTGGTTGAGGAGTCCCCTCCCCAAAATGACGTTATAAGCAGTGGGGCAATCGACTACCAGGAAGGTGGTGATGGCTGTTGCGATCTTGGGCGCGCTCCCCAGGGAGATAGGTAGGGAGATGGTGCCAAGGGGCATGACAGAATCGCCTGAGAAGCTGAGTAGCGGGGAACCAGCATGGGTGAAGCTTGTGGAGTTGATGCCCAACTGGTTGAAAGTGTCCATGAAGAGGACGTTCACAGAGCTACCAGTGTCCACCAGGATTTTCCCAACATCGAAATTGGCGATCTGAGCGCGGATGATCAACGGGTCATCGTGGGGAAAGATAACTCCCCGCTCTTCTTCCTCGGAGAAAGTGATGGGCGTCCATCCTGCCCGGGCGACCTTGGCCGCACGCCCATCCGTGATGTTGAATATTTGGTGGTTGGATGTCGTGGCGCGCAAGAAGTTCTTCTTGGCCCGATTGGAGGTGCAGGAGGAAGAGATGGTGGGGCCCCCGCTGATCGTGTTGATCTGTGGCAGTCCCGGTCTGGGGCGTGCGTGTTGGAGGAACTGGTTGATCTTCCCCTCCCTTACGAGTGCTTCCACAATGTCACGGAAGGCCACGCACTCGTCGATGGTATGGCCATTGAACTTGTGGTACTGGCAGTACAAGTTGGATTGGATGCCCGGGCGGGGGCCCGGCGGTCGTGCCCGTGGCTTGGGGATTGTGTCCTCGATGCTCATCAAGACGTTCTCGAGGGAGGTGTTCAGGATTGAATAGGTTTCGTACTTTGAGGTGGGCCCCGTATGGGGTTTGCCTGCTTGGTGGTGGCCTGATCCCTGCCCCTTGTTGTGGTATTTGTCCCTCCCACGATGGTCATTGTTATACGTCCCCTTCCGCTTACCGGAGTGTGAGTCAGATCGGTGATCCGTATGCGCGTTATTGGTCGGCGGAGGTGACCGTGCCTGCCGGTTGCTGGGAGGCGGAGGGCGCGCTCTATTCACGTCAGGTCGGGATGCGACCTGGGGAGAGTTGAAGTACTCCGCCTTGGCGTGTATTGCCGCTTGCAGCATGAGCTCATTGTAATCGTCCCAACCCTGGGTGAAGGCATGGTACTTGAAGGTGGACTCCCGCAGCCCGTTGCGGAAAGCGCGGTAGGCGGCCTTGTCGTCCGTCTCGTGGCACTTGGAGTATTCCAGGCTGAAACGAGCGGCGTACTGGCGTAGGGGCGCGCTATCTCCCTGTCGGAGGGTTCCCAGGTCCTCGGTTGTGAGCAGTCGATCCGTCTGGATCATGAACTGGTTCAAGAAGACCGTGTGTAGGCGGTCGAATGAGTCGATAGACTGTGGTTCCAGGCGATAGAACCAATTGAGCGCGGCCCCGGTGAGGGTGGAGCTGAAAATTAGGCACTGCGCCTCGTCGGAGATATTTCTGAAGGCGAGCGCTGAGTTGTAGTTATTGATATGGGTGTCTGGGTCGCCTTGTCCGTCATACAAGGCAATCTTCAAGGGTTTGACCTCCGTTTCATGGCGGTACCGCATGATGCGGTCCGTGAAGGGACCAATGTTGGCCCGGGGTCGGGGTAGTGTCCCAACTTTGGATCTGGCGGCCTCCAGTTCCTGCACGCGCTGGAGGAGTTCCTGAACCACCTCGTTTGATTGGTCGGGTCGATCTGCCCCACTCGGGCGGTCGTCGATAGGATGGTTTGCGCTGCCGCCTCTGGGCTTCGTGGGTTGCACCGGTCGCCGCCCGGACGAGGCCGTGGTTGAGCTGGCGTTGTCTTCCGGCTGGTGCCTGCCGATCGGCGCGGAAGGACTGCCTGGGGGCTGGATGGAGAGCCGCGGAGGCTGTGTGGGTCGGCGTGCCGACCCGGACCTTGACCGGGCGCCCTGGGATAGGACGGGTAGAGGTGGTTGTGCCTGGATGCGGGGGTCGTGGGTAGGGTAAGTCAGACGGTTGGCCGGGGTCTGCGCCTGTCTCCTGTCGAGCAGCTCGCGGGCGTCACGGTAGATCTGTGTTCCCGAGGGGCCAGGCATGTCGGTCTGGTGGAAGAGTAGGCGACCGGACGCCTCCGGTCGACAGGTGTCACCGATCTCGGCTCGGCCGGCATCAAACTCCGACCGACGAGACGCAGCGGCTAAGGCCCGTTTGGTTGCCTCCCGCTGCTCCTCCAGTTCCTCGCGTGTAGACTACAAGATGGCCAGGGTGCTTCCATGCTGTTCCCCCCACACGTGATTCCTGCTGTCGATGGCAGCGTTGCTCTTCCTGAGTTCGGCAACCTCCGACCGGAGGGTCCTCAGCATCTCGAGCACGTCATCGGAAGGTAGGCTGGCTCGGATTCGGCCGCGATCTCCCTGGGGGGTGTTGTTGAGCTCACCGTCATCCCGTTCGGCAGACATTGTTCGTCAGCGGAGGGTCGAGCAGGGGTAAGTGAGTTGGTGGGTGTTGGTCTTCCCACAGACGGCGCCAATTGTTTGATCCTGAAATGACCAACTCGATGAGACCCGCTGGGGGTTCTAGGACCAGCCGTGTGGTGTCTCGGGCCCGCCGGGGGCGTTGTGGTTCGGCAGGGATCCTGCAAAAAGTTAGACACCGGTGTAGTGTCGGCCAAAGGGGCTCCGATGCCAATGTTAGTATCTGAATGCTGAGGGGCAAGTAAACACAGTGCTCTGGGTCGGTTCTGAGTGTCTTACCTTTGTGAATGGTTTCGGGGTATTTATAGTAGCCATAACTGTGGTAGGTGGGCTACTGTTACGGGAGCAGGTGGTGCTTTGTGGCTGGGAGCCGTCTGACAAGCCCTGGACATCCGGAGGAGGCGCCAGCTGGAGTCCCAACCTGCCTCCGTCAGGGAGTTGGTGTGGCAGAGTTGGTTAGGTGACTGTCGCAGCCAGCTGTCGTCTGTTCACTGTCAGGTGCCGAATGGCGGTCTGCAGTATGGTGCCGATCGGCGGGCCGTAGGCCGTGAGGGTGCCGATCAGGCGATCGGTCGGCGGCCTTCCTGTCCTGGTGGGACCTGTGCTAGGGTGGTCGGTCGATATGGTATCAACATTAAGAATAATGACAATTAACTCTCGGGGAGAATATTAATATTACAGAGACCTTTAACCTGATTAAATAACGTATTTAGCTGGTAAATAGATTATTTAATGTGTGGGTGTTTGTAAATCATTAGCATTATTGTCAAGGGCAATTTAGTCATTTTGGAAATTATGGGCCACGAGGTAGCTTCACAATTTTTCGGTGATTTATGGTTCCACAAATGCCCTCACATCGCTTATATAGGAATTCAAGGAATCTTAAGAGATGTAGGTTCTTCATAGTTCCAATAAATCATTTTTGAAGTAGGACTTCATTTTGTCTTGTATTGTTCTTGTGTAGGAAAAATTCCGTTGTGTTTGGAATATTGCACTGTATTTAGGTATTGAGCTCGGAGCATGGTACAAGATTGACATGTGCTTTCTCGGTTGCCTTTGGTTAATGGCTGGTTTAAAATTAATTCATATATGTATGAATTTAATTTTATTCCATGAATTTTGCAACATCAAAACTTCCTTCTCGAGTAGCCATTGACATAGGAAACGTTTGCAATTGACTCCTCATTGATAAATATTGGTTTTTCTCTAATGAGATTTGTAACTCCCTTTGTTGCTCACTGAAGGTTGTGGGTTTCTTTTGTTTCATTGAAAATGTTCATTGATAACTCCAATTGATTTGGGGCACTTATAACCTCCATTTCAAGAAACCAAAACCTCTCCTTGACTTTAGAAAGCTCCTTGTGTGGAGGAAAAATGGTTTGACCTTCCAACAATTAACTCTAGGAGTTTGTAACCACCATTTCACAAAATAAAACTTCTGCACTTAATTATCCAATTAATTTACCTATTGGGTAAAAGAATTATTTAAGCGGATGAACGTCAGCAAGTATTCTGAGATCATATCTTAAAGCTGGTGAGAGGAAAGTGATGGTATGTGGAGTCTGCAATTTTGAAAGAAGAAAATGTTTTCTTCTTTTCTTGACTCTAGGAAAGGTGAGAGAAGAAGAAATTATTTCCATCATTTCTTTGTTGTCAACCAACGTAGATTGGATTGGTTGAAGTGCATGTTGTAGCATGTAGGTGACTCGGCTGTGCAAAGAAGCTTCTCTCCTGATCATATTTCTTTTGAAAAGTCTGATAAATTTTTTGTAAGTGACTAAGAGGCTCCTTTTTCTTGTGTTGTTTTTTATTTCCCTCTCTTCTACTTTGATTGCAGGTGTAATACTTAAAATATTTCGGTATTTTTCTTGTCCGCCTTTTTTCCTGATGAAATGGTGAATGATTGATCAAAAAAATTGAATGGGTTCATATTGACAGCAAGCGCAGAACCATGTCGTACGAGTGAGATCCATGAGCAAGTATATGTGAGTTGGCTTAGCCTTTGGCTGGAGCTTGCGCACTTGATGGATGCATTTGGCGTGGAGGTGTCAGAAACGTTGCAGCACATTGCTTTCACTTTTGTCTTTTGCTTATGTAGAGATATATATATATATATATATGCATGTGCATATATAAAGCGCTCCTGATGCTCATTTGCTTTTTTGTGCAACTTTGGTTATATATTAATATTATTTTTTGAAACTAATTTAATATAATTTTTTTTTTTCAGTTTCATTCTCTTGAAGATTCTAGGTGTTGCAGAAGTTTGATTGTGCTGATTCTAAGTGAGAATGAGCTCCATTTTCAAAGACGGCCATTTCAAGATACATGAAGAAATTCTTACAACGGAGTCTCGAAGAATTTATTTTGTCGCAACTTCTGACTTCTAGAGAGGGTGGAGTTGGCATCAAGATGCTTATCCAATTGACACGTTCATAGTGTTCTACGGAATGAAGAGCTCAGCGCATTGGGAGTGATATGCCATGATGCATCAAGGCTTTCAACAGGGAGATGCGAAGAGTTCCATCATTCGAAGTGAGGAGTGTCACAACCCCAAGGCGAGGCACATTACAGCTTCAGAGCAAGGCGAGGCGCAGTAGAATGCAAGGTGGGACACGTTTACAACTGCAAAGTGAGGCATGGTGCAACTACAAAACGAAACATGCTGCAAGTGCAAGGCGAGGCGTAGCAAGGCGAGGTGCAGCAGAATGCAAGGCGGGGCACGTTTACAATTGCGAAGCAAGGCCTGGTGCAACTACATGATGAGGCATGCTGCAAGTGCGATGCGAGGTGTTCTTCATCCAAGGCTTGGTGTGCCAAAACACAAGGCAAGGTTGGAGCAAGAGGTGATATGCGGAAATGACATGAAGTGTTCTTCCCAGTGACCATTCACTTGGTGCCTGGTGGATAGGAGATTTCGACACATGGGGAGATGGGTGCACTATGACCTGTCTAGACTTTTCATCCATAAGAGGCGAGGCAACCCATGACTTGAAGTTAGGCACGTCGGAATGCAAGAGGATACGTGTCACAGTGCAAGGCGAGGCAAGGTATCCCATGATGCGAGGCAAAGTGCATGTGAAGCAATAAAGTGAATGAAGCTTCGCGAGGAGTTGTTTGGCCAACGAAGGACTTTCTAGACACTTGAAATTCCAGGCACTGTTGAGCTTGAAATGGGGTGGCTACAAGGTGGAGCATAAAGACGGAGGATCGATCGTGCCCCCTATGAAGCTCCAGATGGTGTACGCCATTGTGTAATTTGAAGGAAGAAAACTTGGAGGTGGATCGTGCATGCGGTGCTTGGAAGACAGAAGGCCTGACACACGAGGATCAAGGCATAGCAGAATGTAAGGCAAGGCCTGGTTCGAGCTCAAAGTGTTGCACGAGGCGTACGGTACTTGGCAGATAGAAGAGCTTGGTGCATTTACAGACTTATCATCTTCAAGTGCAGGTGGAGCCAACATCGAATCTTTTAGCAAGGGAGGCGGGAAGTCTCATCACAACCCAGCAGTATGCCTGTTCTAGTTGCGCAGACGCTGACATGATTCCGAAAAAAAGTCAAACAGTTGTATGTTGAAATCCGAAATTTGAGAGCTGGCTGCTTGCTGTCATCACATGCCCCCACAACTTTGTGCTTTAAGGAAGATATAGAGCAAAAGTTGGGTACAGAGAGTCAGAATGGGATTACCAAAAAAGAGTTGGAGCTTGAACTAGAGATGGAGGTTGAGCCTAAATCGGAACCTGAGCTGGAGGATAAGAAAGGCAACATTCCCGAAACTTAGAGTGGGTAGAGTTTCAAAAACCGATGGGCTGTGAAGACGCGCATCTGTAGCTAATTTGCTTCATTATGCCATTGATTGTACTTGCATTTCTTGTAGTCAATAATTGGTTTGAGCAATCAATATGTGATTTGTCAACCATCCTTCAAACGAATAAATGAAATCAACACTTATGAAGAATTTTGAGTTTCCATCGTCTTTGCCAAACTTTAGTAACTGCTTTGATCTAAACCAAACTATTTCATTCAGCAGATGCCCCCGTTGTAGACATAGGCGTCCAACACTGAGTTTTAGCTGACTTGGTTAGCTTTTGTTTTTGTGTGCCTTCAAGGAAGGGCTTTTACTTCTTAAAAGAGGGCTTGAGGTGCTTCCTGGTGAAAGGCTTTTAGTGCTTTCCAAGAGGGAGACCTAGGGTGCTTCCTAATGGAAGGCTTTGGGTGCTTCCTACCGGAAGGCGTTTACAAGGCGTAGGTTGAGATGCATTGCATGGCGAAAGCATAGGCGCTTTGTAGGGCAAAGGCTTGGTCGCTTTGCAGGGCAAAGGCTTGGTCGCTTCGTATGGCAAAATCTTGGTCGCTTCGCATAGCGAAGGCTTGGATGCTTCGCAGGGCGAAGGCTTGGATGCTTCGCAGGGCGAAGGCTTGGATGCTTCGCAAGGCGAAGGCTTGGATGATTCACAAGGCGAAGGCATAGATGCTTCGCAAGGCGAAGGCTTCGGTGCCTCGCATGGCGAAGGCTTGGGTGCCTCGCAGGGCGAAGGCTTGGGTGCCTCGCAGGGTGAAGGCTTGGGTGCTTCGAAGGGCGAAGGCTTGGATGCTTCGCAGGGCGAAAGCATGGGCGCTTCGCAGGGCGAAAGCATGGGCGCCAAAGTTGGACAACAAAAATATATTTTATAAATATAATAATGGGTCATTATGATAATAATGATAATTATTATGATTTAATATTAATATTAATTGTCTGTTATTAAGAATAATGACAATTAACTCTCGGGGAATATATTAATATTACAGAGACTTTTTGACAGGATCTGTCCCAATCCCACTGGGACCACCCGGGGACGTGCCCCGCTCCCGTCTGACAATGACTCTAAACATACCAAAATTACCCTTAAATAAAAACCGAAGACTCAAATAGATAGATAACGTACAAACACAGTGTTTAAAGTGATACTGTCAGACAAGGGAAAGTAAAATACAACATGTGAGCACACTAGTTAGAGTACATTTATTCGGTGCTCAACCTACCCACAAGTGGGTGAACAGGTGCACAGCTAGGCAAACTAAACCTTTGCCTCCTCCTCCGGGTCCTCCTCCTCTATTTCCGTGTCAGGGTCTGGAGGGGTCAGTAAAACAAGGGTGAGTAGACCAAAAATAACAGTTTAGAAATCAATTTGATAATAAAATAATCATAAGGTTTTACCCCTCCGTTTTCCAGATCTTGCATGCAGTGAAAATATAATATTATAATGAAATCATAACATATAAACCACAATAATAATCGAAAGGTGAAACTAACATATCAGTGCACTGTAAAACCCAACCCAAATGATGTCACGGTTCTAAGGCTACGCGTTGCCACTCAGGGTCTCACACCCGAGACTCTCTAGGTACATCAGCTCCCGGTATCCCGGTCACTGCCCGAGGTATATAAACATGCCTTCCTGAGAGTAAGCAGCCCAACGGGGGTCAACTCCACTCAGTCAGAGCCCCGTGACTACTCCAGGGTCCACCCAGGCCAACGACCCTCCCTGGAGGAGACAATATACACAGGTAGGAAAGTACAGTACAATAACAGTATAGTTTACCCTATGTCCCCCGGACATCCCAAACAAAATCCACATATAATCCAGACGGGTCTCATGCCCAAAACATAACAAATATAAACAGTTCATAAGACTCATCAGTGGAAATAGTAAAACAGTTTATGCATGCAAGCCTTTTATAAATCAAACAGCCCACTCACACTCGATCCTTGCTGCTCAACGATCTCTATAAACCTGTATTATTATTCCTGAGGGTTACTTAAGGACCCTACAATATCAATACCAAGACCCTAGAACAGATCCGCCTCAAAATCGCATCCCGGGCACTATTCCCGGTGCTTCAAACCCCATTTTGACTAACATAACGATCTCCGATCAACACGAAACCACCTCCATTGGATCCGTATCGTCAAAACCTTGAAAATGGTACCGGCCCCACCAAAATCACTGTTCACACGCGCCCCCACGCGCCTGGTCAACGCGTGGGTCAACACTGCTACAGTACTGCTGACGTCAGCAGTGACGCCATGCTGACGTCAGCATGATGTCATCACTGACACTTGTCAGATGACACGTGGCATGTTCTGATTGGTCCTTGGTCTGACAATATCTGACAGGATGACGTCATCATGACGTCAGCATGATGACGTCATCATGACGTCAGCATGATGACATCATCATGCTACAGTACCGGGTCAGACCCGTTTGACTGGAACCGGGTCGCCGTCGACCCACGGCTTGACCCGATTCAACCGTACAATTCCGGCCACCATTTTCGACGGGGTTCATCCCTATAGGGTCGTCTAGGTCTGTTCTATGGTTCTACAACCTCAAAAGGGAAAGAAAACGGGAGAAAACTCACCAGTTCGTCGTTGAAACTCACGGCCAAAGTCCGATCGTCTTCTCCGGTGATCCACGCCGTCTCCGTCGTCCAAACCGGTCCTGATCAACTCGTCTCTCACCCTAGAACATTTCTAACATCACACAATCAATTTCCTAGCACTAAAACACGTTGGTTCGAAACAGAGGATCAAAACGGGTTCTCGGGTTTTCGACCTTACCGCCGCCGTGTCGCCGCCGTAGGCCGCGTCGTCGTCCAGTTAAGCTCCTGGGGTCCTCACGGTGCAGACTGGAGCTTCCCCTGCGTCGAGGTGGGGTGGCTGTCGAGGTTTGCTTCTTGGACCCGTTTCCGTCGTGTTTCGGGTCTGAGTTTTTGGACGAGATTTCGGACGGGAAAAACGGGCTGGTGGTTGCCGGTGTTGCACGGTGATGAAGCTCAGATAATGGTGGTGCTGTGGGTGGTCGTCTGGTGTGATAAGGATGGCTGGTTTGATCGCCTTGGTCGAGAGAAAATGGAAGAAGAAGCACGGGTTGTTGGGGGGGGGGGGCTGTATGTGTGTTTGTGTGTGTTTGGGAGAAAGATAGAGATCGTGCATGAATAAGGGAAAATCAGAAGAAAGGAAGGTCTAGGATGCATTTGAGCAGTAGATCCAAGGGATAGAAACAATTGGAGGGAAAATAATTAATATAAAAATGAGTTAAATAGTGTAATGTGCTTTATTGGAATAGTGTAGGCTTGGATGGGTGACACTTGTCACCAATCCACTGGTTTGATTAAAATATTAGTTTGGCACGGATTCCCGTAATAAATTAATATTTTATTCCGTTGTTCTCGGTTCGTAAATTCCGCTAAAACGCTTCCTTGACCATAACTTCTTCATACGAACTCCGATTTCGGCGTGCCGCCTGTCTACGGATTCGTGACGTCCCGACCTACGTCATAGTCATGGGTCAAAGTCCAAATTGTTTCCTGGGTCAAAAGTCAAAGTTTCCCCCCTTCAGGGGTAAAATAGTCTTTTTTTTCATTAAAATATTATTATTCTCGGTTCGGGTCGTTACAAGCTACCCACCTTACAGAAATTTCGTCCTCGAAATTTACTCAAACAAGTGTGGGTACTGCCCTCTCATCAATTCCTCGGGTTCCCATGTCGCTTCCTCCACCTTTTGGTTCCGCCATAGTACTTTAACCAAAGAAATCGTCTTGTTTCTTAAGACCTTTTCCTTCCTATCCAGAATCTGCACTGGCCGTTCCTCGAAACTCAAATCTGTCATCAGTTCCAGTGGTTGCTCTGGCAGTGCATGCGAGTCATCCCGAAGGTACTTCCGTAGCATCGACACATGAAATACGTCATGTACTCGGGAAAGCTCCGAAGGTAGTGCTAAACGGTAAGCCACTGGACCAATCCTCTCGACAATCTCATATGGTCCGATATAACGAGGACTCAATCTCCCATGTCGTCCAAATCGGAGAATCCCTTTCCACGACGATAACTTTAAAAAGACAAAATCACCAACCTCGAACTCTAAATCTGGGATCCGTCGGTCTGCATAGATTTTCTGACGATCCTGGGCTGCCTTCAATCTTTCCCGGATAACCCGAACTGTCTCCTGGGTCATATCCATCAGATCCGGCCCCACTGCGGTTCTTTCTCCGATCTCCATCCAGCATACCGGTGTTCTGCACTGTCGACCATACAGTGCCTCATAGGGTGCCATCCCTATACTCGCATGGTAGCCGTTATTGTAGGAAAACTCCATCAATGGCAATCGACCAGCCCACGAATCCTGGAATTGCAACACACAGGCTCTCATCATGTCCTCGAGAGTTTGTATTGTCCTTTCAGACTGTCCGTCGGTCTGTGGGTGGAATGCTGTACTGAAGTGTAATTTCGTACCCAAAGTAGTCTGTAGACTCCTCCAAAACCTGGATGTGAAACGCGGATCCCGATCCGACACGATCGACTCTGGGTACCGTGTAGTCGGATGATCTCATTAATGAATAGCTGGGCCAAA
Organism: Prinsepia uniflora; assembly: GCA_032719365.1. Taxonomy (NCBI): domain Eukaryota; kingdom Viridiplantae; phylum Streptophyta; class Magnoliopsida; order Rosales; family Rosaceae; genus Prinsepia; species Prinsepia uniflora. Next base: position 28,613,339 of record CM064873.1, read on the forward strand.
CGGTTGAGCTTGTACGTCTCACGTACAGGCAGAAAATGCGCTGATTTAGTCAACCGGTCCACTATTACCCAGACTCCATCAACTCCACTCCTTGTCTTCGGTAACTTGAAGACAAAGTCCATTGTAATATGATCCCACTTCCATTGTGGAATTGGAAGTGGCTGCATAGCCCCATACGGACGCTGCCGTTCTGCCTTGACCTGCTGACAGATCAAACATTTGCTGACAAACTCAGCTATCTCCCTCTTCATCCCTGGCCACCAATAATAGTCCTGGAGGGTACGGTACATCTTTGTCCCTCCTGGATGCATAGCATAGGCCGAACTGTGGGCCTCATCTAAAATCTCTCTCCTCAACTCTGGTACCGCAGGTACACACAATCTCCCAAGCTTTACTAATGCTCCATCGCCCCTGACGGAGAAATCTTGTCCCTGTCCGGATTCAGCCTCGTTCCTGTAGTCACAGAGTATCTGGTCCTATAGTTGAGCCTCGATGATCCTGTCGACCAACACGGGTCGTACATGAAAGCTGGCCAACAAGGCTCCCTGATCGTCCATCCCTAACATAACTCCGCTCTTCCGAAGTTCCACTAGCAAAGGAAGATACACCAATCTCAAATGCGCAACTGATCCCGCCGACTTCCTACTAAGTGCATCAGCTACGACATTTGCCTTGCCAGGATGGTACTCAATGGTACAATCATAATCCTTCAACAATTCCAACCATCTCCGCTGTCTCATGTTGAGTTCCTTCTGAGTGAACAAATGTTTAAGACTCTGGTGATCGGTGAATATTCGGCATGTCACACCGAACAAATGATGTCTCCAGATCTTTAGGGCATGAACCACCACTGCCAATTCCAAATCATGAGTAGGGTAGTTCAACTCGTGCGTCTTCAGTTGCCGGGATGCGTAAGCAATCACTTTTCCATTCTGCATCAATACACAACCCAAGCCATGCAGCGATGCATCACTATATACCACGAACTCTCCACTGCTGTTAGGTAATGCAAGGACAGGTGCAGTGGTTAATCAGAACTTTAATTCCTGAAAACTCTGTTCACACTGGTCGTCCCACACAAACTTCACCCCTTTCCGGGTTAACCGAGTCAATGGTGCGGCAATCTGGGAGAAACCCTCTACGAATCTCCGATAGTAGCCTGCTAACCCAACAAAACTTCGCACTTCCGTTACCGTGGTCGGTCTCGGCCAATTTGTCACAGCCTCCGTTTTCTGAGGATCCACACTTATCCCCTCGGGTGATATAATGTGACCCAAGAATCCAATACTATTTAGCCAAAACTGACATTTGCTTAACTTAGCATACAGCTGCTCCTGTCGTAGTTTACCCAATACCATTCGTAAGTGCTCCTCATGAGCCCTGACACTCTTGGAATATACCAAGATGTCGTCGATAAACACGATCACAAATTTATCCAAGTATGCTCGAAAAACCCGATTCATCAAGTCTATGAATGCAGCTGGTGCATTCGTCAGTCCAAAGGGCATCACCAAGAACTCATAATGCCCATACCTCGTTCGAAAAGCTGTTTTCTGAACATCCCCCTCGGCTATTCTCAGTTGATGGTATCCTGACCTCAGATCTATCTTGGAGAAATATCGCGCTCCTCGTAACTGATCGAACAAATCATCGATCCTGGGTAAGGGATACTGATTCCTTACCGTAGCCTTGTTCAACTGCCGATAATCCACACACAACCGCAAACTACCCTCCTTCTTTTTCACAAATAAGACCGGCGCTCCCCATGGTGATGTACTGGGTCGGATAAACCCTAAATCCACCAGTTCCTGTAATTGGATTTTCAATTCCCGTAGCTCCGCCGGTGCCATACGATACGGTGCTTGTGAAATCGGTCGAGTCCCAGGGAGTAACTCGATCGTAAAGTCGATCTCCCTGGGTGGTGGTAATCCAAGTAAATCCCCTGGAAAGACATCAGGAAATTCCCGCACAATCGGAATATCCTCAATACTCAAAGATTCATCCGTAGACTCTACCACATAAGCAAGATAACCCTGACACCCCTTCTGTAAAAGTTTAGTAGCTGTGAGTGCAGATATTACCTTGGGTGATGCGTCTCCACACTCCCCCTGAAATATAACTTCCGGTAATCCCGATCCTCTCAAAGTCAACCGCATGTTACTACAGTCGATGAGTGAATTGTACTCCGACCACCAATCAACTCCAAGTATCACATCGAAATCGTGAACATTCATCAGAATTAAATCTGCCGGAAATTCGACTCCCTCAATCTCCACAGGACAAGCTCGTATCTCCTGGTTCACTTGGTAGGTCACACCCATCGGTGTCCCCACTCCCATCTCGTGCTCAAGTACGGTCACCTCACGGCCCAACAGACTCGCACAACGCGGTGAAATAAAAGAATGAGTTGCCCCCGAATCCATCAATGCACGAACAACCATACCATAAATATGTACAGTACCTGTCAACACTCCCGGAATGGATCTGGCCTGCTGCTGGGTAACAGCATAAACACGAGCCATAGACTCTGCAGGTCGTCCCCGTCCTCTAGCTCCTCGATCACGGCCACGCACAACACCGCGTGTCCGGCTGCTGTCAGTCTGAGATGCTGAGCTCTGTGCTGGCGTAGTACTGCCTAGAATCAGTGGACACTCAGAAGCATAGTGCCCCGGCTCACCACAAGCGAAGCATGTGACTTCCCTAGGTCGACCCGAGTATCCTCCCGGTGAGATGCTCATCGGTGAGTACGACCGCTGCCAAGCTCCAGAACGCTGTCTAGACTGCTGAGGACTCCTGAACTGACTAGAACGTCCTCGGCTACCAGAAGACGAAGATCCACCAGAATGTCCTCCCTTCGAGCCACGACGGCCCGAGAATCCCAAGTGTGGGCGATCACGTCGCCGTGTCTCCCCCTCAGCTCGCTGACGAGCCAGGATACTGTTCTCAACCCTGGTCGCCGCATCATTCAGATCCCTCATGGAAGCAAAGGGCGTTGCAGTCACCATCGCCCGAATCTCAGGTCGCAGGCCCCACTCAAATCTGCGACATCGGTCTGCCTCGGTGATCACGAAGTTCTCAGCAAAGCGAGACAACATCAGGAAGGTCTCCTCGTACTCTGCTACAGTCTGATCCCCCTGCCGGAGTTGCAGAAACTCCGCCTCACGGGCGTTACGAAACGACCGTGGATAGAACTGGTTGAGAAACCGCTATCGGAAGGTCTCCCATGGAATGGTGTGAACGGTCCAGCCGGCCAAAACAAGGTTATGCCACCATCGATAGGCGCTCCCATCCAGTAGGAAAGTCGCCAGTACGACACGCTCCTCCGGAGGACAGTGCATGACCTCGAAAATCCTCTCCCAGCGGTCAATCCACTGGTGTGCTTCCTCAGGGTCGGTTCCCCCACTAAAGTGCATAGTACCCAAGCGCTGAGCCCGCTCAATGCTCGTAGTGTCTCCATTTCCTCCATTGCCCTCGTCAACACGTGCACGGGGTTCACGTCGGGGAGGCATATCCAACTGGTAAGAGGCAAACAGGTTAAAAGACATCGAAAGCGACCATGTACAAAGTACAAACCGCTAACCTAGTACTCTGACTACTAATCCTAATGCTCTGATACCAAGCTGACAGGACCCGTCCCAATCCCACCGGGACCACCCGGGGACGTGCCCCGCTTCCGTTTGACAATGACTCTAAACATACCAAAATTACCCTTAAATAAAAACCGAAGACTCAAATAGATAGATAACGTACAAACACAGTGTTTAAAGTGATACTGTCAGACAAGGGAAAGTAAAATACAACATGTGAGCACACTAGTCAGAGTACATTTATTCGGTGCTCAACCTACCCACAAGTGGGTGTACAGGTTCACAGCTAGGCAAACTAAACCTCTGCCTCCTCCTCCGGGTCCTCCTCCTCTATTTCCGTGTCAGGGTTTGGAGGGGTCAGTAAAACAAGGGTGAGTGGGCCAAAAATAACAGTTTAGAAATCAATTTGATAATAAAATAATCATAAGGTTTTACCCCTCCGTTTTCCAAATCTTGCATGTAGTGAAAATATAATATTATAATGAAATCATAACATATAAACCACAATAATAATCGAAAGGTGAAACTAACATATCAGTGCACTGTAAAACCCAACCCAAATGATGTCACGGTTCTAAGGCTACGCGTTGCCACTCAGGGTCTCACACCCGAGACTCTCTAGGTACATCAGCTCCCGGTATCCCGGCCACTGCCCGAGGTATATAAACATGCCTTCCTGAGAGTAAGCAGCCCAACGGGGGTCAACTCCACTCAGTCAGAGCCCCGTGACTACTCCACGGTCCACCCAGGCCAACGACCCTCCCTGGAGGAGACAATATACACAGGTAGGAAAGTACAGTACAATAACAGTATAGTTTACCCTATGTCCCCCGGACATCCCAAACAAAATCCACATATAATCCAGACGGGTCTCATGCCCAAAACATAACAAATATAAACAGTTCATAAGACTCATCAGTGGAAATAGTAAAACAGTTTATGCATACAAGCCTTTTATAAATCAAACAGCCCACTCACACTCGGTCCTTGCTGCTCAACGATCTCTATAAACCTGTATTATTATTCCTGAGGGTTACTTAAGGACCCTATAATATCAATACCAAGACCCTAGAACAGATCCGCCTCAAAATCGCATCCCGGGCACTATTCCCGGTGCTTCAAACCCCATTTTGACTAACATAACGATCTCTGATCGACACGAAACCACCTCCATTGGATCCGTATCGTCGAAACCTTGAAAATGGTACCGGCCCCACCAAAATCACTGTTCACACGCGCCCCCACGCGCCTGGTCAATGCGTGGGTCAACGCTGCTACAGTACTGCTGACGTCAGCATGATGTCATCACTGACACTTGTCAGATGACACGTGGCATGTTCTGATTGGTCCCTGGTCTGACAATATCTGACAGGATGACGTCATCATGACGTCAGAAGTGACGTCAGCATGATAAAGTCATCATGCTACAGTACCGGGTCAGACCCGTTTGACTGGAACCGGGTCGCCGTCGACCCACGGCTTGACCCGATTCAACCGTACAATTCCGGCCACCATTTTCGACGGGGTTCATCCCTATAGGGTCGTCTAGGTCTGTTCTATGGTTCTACAACCTCAAAAGGGAAAGAAAACGGGAGAAAACTCACCAGTTCGTCGTTGAAACTCACGGCCAAAGTCCGATCGTCTTCTCCGGTGATCCACGCCGTCTCCGTCGTCCAAACCGGTCCTGATCAACTCGTCTCTCACCCTAGAACATTTCTAACATCACACAATCAATTTCCTAGCACTAAAACACGTTGGTTCGAAACAGAGGATCAAAACGGGTTCTCGGGTTTTCGACCTTACCGCCGCCGTGTCGCCGCCGCAGGCCGCGCCATCGTCCAGTTAAGCTCCTGGGGTCCTCACGGTGCAGACTGGAGCTTCCCCTGCGTCGAGGTGGGGTGGCTGTCGAGGTTTGCTTCTTGGACCCGTTTCCGTCGTGTTTCGGGTCTGAGTTTTTGGACGGGATTTCGGACGGGAAAAACGGGCTGGTGGTTGCCGGTGTTGCACGGTGATGAAGCTCAGATAATGGTGGTGCTGTGGGTGGTCGTCTGGTGTGATAAGGATGACTGGTTTGATCGCCTTGGTCGAGAGAAAATGGAAGAAGAAGCACGGGTTTTGTGGGGGGTGGGGGGGGGGGGGGGGGGGGGGGGGGGGCTGTATGTGTGTTTGTGTGTGTTTGGGAGAAAGACAGAGATCGTGTATGAATAAGGGAAAATCAGAAGAAAGGAAGGGCTAGGATGCATTTGAGCAGTAGATCCAAGGGATAGAAACAATTGGAGGGAAAATAATTAATATAAAAATGAGTTAAATAGTGTAATGTGCTTTATTGGAATAGTGTAGGCTTGGATGGGTGACACTTGTCACCAATCCACTGGTTTGATTTAAATATTAGTTTGGCACGGATTCCCGTAATAAATTAATATTTTATTCCGTTGTTCTCGGTTCGTAAATTCCGCTAAAACGCTTCCTTGACAATAACTTCTTCATACGAACTCCGATTTCGGTGTGCCGCCTGTCTACGGATTCGTGACGTCCCGACCTACGTCATAGTCATGGGTCAAAGTCCAAATTGTTCCCCGGGTCAAAAGTCAAAGTTTCCCCCCTTCAGGGGTAAAATAGTCTTTTTTTCATTAAAATATTATTATTCTCGGTTCGGGTCGTTACACTTTTAACCCGATTAAATAATGTATTTAGCTGGTAAATAGATTATTTAATGTGTGAGTGTTTGCAAGTCATTAGTATTATTGCCAAGGGCAATTTAGTTATTTTGGAAATTATGGACCATGTGGCAGCTTCACAATTTTTCGGTAATTTATGGTTCCACACATACAAATGAAGAGGAATACCACTAAGTTTAAGTACTAAGTAAATATGTCTGATGAATATTAACCAGGAGGGAATGAGGCCAAGTATTGGGTTCCCCAAGTGACGATAACAAGCCAAAGCATCCACAAACATAATTTTCTTAGTGCAAAATATGATTGAAACATATAGAGTGGAAGTCTAGTTAGGTAAATGAGATTGAATGAAATAACTCAAATTATATAAGTTCACTTAACCCTGGGTATATCGTCCCGAAATATCGAAACAATCTCATCATATATCATACTAAACCGAATAGTAAAATTGAATGGATAATCAGTACTGTACCGATACTGAACCGATTTAAACTACTACGAAATAGGTTTTGGTGTTGGGAATACCATTCTGTACCGAAATCGAACCAGTTTTGATTTTTTTTAATTAATTAAAAAATCAAATTAAATCCAAAAAAAAAAATCACTTGGAGAATCATTAGTTATTGGTGCAGCTTTGAATCAAAAAATAACTTGGAAATTTTTTAAGCTTCCCAGCTTTGCATCAAAAGTTTGATCTTCCAGCTCCATTTGTATTGCACAATGACTGCCCACATTATTGGCGTACATTGAATTTTTAAAATCATCATCTGTTTGACATTCTCCTATCCAATCATCTTTGTAACTGTGATGTTTGTATTCTTCCCTTACTTGAATGTCGGCAATTTGAAATAGGGAATGCTCTTTTACTTTCCCTCTTTCATCATTTGTCGTGGCTTCTTCCTCTTGACAATGACAGGAAATATAAGAAGTTAAGGTTTCTGTATTCCCCACCAGACTTGAACTGGACATTTTCACAATCAGCTTCAGCTCACTTGATGAGGTAGATGTCCTATAGTTAGGCGGCTCATGGGTGACCACGACCATCAGCATCTGGTTCTTTCCCAATACTAGAAGCATGAGGACTCGAAGACTCTAAAAAAAGAAGATCTTGCATTTCGAACTATAAGCAATATGGAATTATGCGTAATAAAAGGGTAAAGAACTACTTCCCATTATTTGTTCTCGTCTGCATGGTACACCAAATTTTGATGATAAGAGCAAAATCCTCCACAAAGCTAAACTCTTCATACTTGATGCACTCGATCTATTCTTCTTTTTAACTGCGACTATAGTCTATAGATAAGCCCTTTCCCTCATTTTTCTTTCGTTTTTACTTTTGCAGTATCACAAGTAAGATATTTTGTTATGACATATGTTAGACATGGTGATGACCTAGAGGAATTAAAAGATTCTATTAATCTTTGAGTATATTTATGTTAGTTTAAGCTGATGATCAAGAAAACATAAAGGGAAAATTTATCGAGTATATTTATGTTAGTTTAAGCTGATGATCGAGAAAACATAAAGGGAAAAATTGGATAAATTTTCCCTCAACTAAACCTCCAGTTTTGCAAGCATCCCTTAACTCGATTTTTGACTTTTTTGATCCCTTAACTTCAACTCAATCAACATTATTAGTTCCTCTGTTAAAAAATCTCACCAAATCTATTAAATTCAAAGGCAAAATTGTCAAATTATGTCATATTGATTCTTAATTACAATTGAGGTTAAAAACAATGTTCATATTGATATTTTTCCATCAGATACAAACTCAGCCGTTGAATCGAGGCTCTGAGCTGGGCATAACTCATGTTCTGGAGACAAATTGAGTAAAGGGAGAGGTTGAGAAAGGACAGTTGCCACCGCCCAACCAAGAGGCTCTATGTAACGACCCGGACCTTCAACGAGGGTAAAATCAGAAAAGTTAGGTGAAATGGACCATTTTGCCCCTGAAAGTCAAAAGTTGACTTTTCTAGTCAAAGTCAAAGAGTTGACTTTAACTATGGTCAAAATGTTGACTTTTTGATCAGGATGATTTTTGGTAATTCCAAAAATACCTTTACGAAGGTCTCGGCCTCCCGAGTACGTCAACATGCGGTACGTCAAAATTAGAGACCGTGTGAGGTCGTTTCGGGTCATGAACTCTTAGGAGCGTTTTGGTAATTTGTACATGAAGGGCAATTTGGTCATTGGGCAATGTGAACTAATTGGAATTGGACAAGTGTCCTACTCTGGATGGTTTTGGTATGGCCTCCTCTCCACCGACTTGTTCCTCTATATATAGACGTGTGAGTGTGTGCTAGTGATGGTTTGGTGGACATGGGTCGAACACCATGGATGGTGTTGGCCGCCAGAGAGAGAGCATGGGACTGAGTGATAAGGGACCTGAAAATGATGCTGGGAGTGAGGCGAGTTGAAGAAGAAGACGAGAGGAAGAAAAGATCATGAAAACCGTGAGAAAAAAAAAAGATGAAACGGTGAAGGGAGAAACTTGGACACGTGAGGTTGTATTTTGGGTTTCCTCATTTCAAGCCCAGAACTTGGGATTTAAGGCACTGTGTGAGCTCCTGGAAGTCTTGTAATCGTTTTGGAGCAAAAACCAGAGGTTCTGGGACGCATGAACGAGATAGCACGAACTTGAAACCCACAGCTGAAATGCGTGGATTCGAACCAAGCCATCGAGGAATTGAGGTTCTCAAATTTTACGGAAAAATGTGACATTTAGTTTGGTCGCGCGAAAGGTGCGTGTGAGTTGTTTTCCGTAAACCCTATGCATGCCTATTTATGTGTTTTAAATATGTTTCGTTGTGCCATTATTGATATTTGGGTGATTGGAATTATTATATAATTTTCGATAATTTATTAATATTTTATTATTATTATTATTATTATTATTATTATTATTATTATTATTATTATTATATTGCACGATTTACGAGAGGTTTTGTTAGTCATATTTTCGAATATCATTTTGATTGTGGACTTGAGTTGAATAAATATGATTATGACATGTGATTTTGCTAGTGTTGGATCAATTGGTTTTTATATGGATTTTTTGGGGATTATGAATTTACGAAAATTGCAATTGGATACTTTTTGCGAGGAAATTGGGTTTGTCATACTCCGGGTCATTACTGAGTTTGGGAAATGAATTTATACACATTATGATATAGTTATGTGATTTTGGTGATGATTGATGTTTGAGATTTTTATATGAGTTTATTGAATATTTTAATGGTTCGTTTTACGAGTTTTGATGGAGTTATGGTTTTGGGGCTTATGCCCGAGATGTGGATGATGGTTTAAGTTACTATTGATGTGGATTTGTGGTTCCTCAGTATTTGAGACATTTGAGGGTGATGATTACGATGTTGTGATTATGATATGATGTGATATGGTTGATGATCCTCCTTGAGATGCCGATTGTGATTCGCAGTCTCGGACGTCGAGCTGGGCTCCGTCATTCCCGAGACTCGTCTCAGACGTCGAGCATGGGGCTCTGTAATTCCTGCGACTAGGACCGTGACTTGGACGTCGAGTCTGGGATTTTGTCTTTCCCGAGTGATATTAGCCTACCAGTAGTGCACGTTTAATATAATGATTCAGTAGCAGACGTCGAGGTTGGGTCAGTTGATATGATTGGTTGGTTGGTATGTTGGTGAACTCAATACAGCTGGTTCTGTGTGATTGGTAAATGTGGAACCATAAATTACCGAAATATTCTGAAATTGCCATGTGACCAACAATTCCCATAATGCCAATATTACTCATGGTAGAATTGACATCGACATGTTACGATCTCCGCATTAATTCAATATATTTACCAGCTAAATATATTAATTAATCAGATCAATGCCGATAATAAATAATTTCCCAGCGAATTATTTATTCATTAATAAATAAGTGATTACACTCGATACAATCACTTATTTAATACTTTCTCCTTCGACCAATCAGACGCTTCGGTGACTCTCAAGGTTTCACTATAAATAGAAGACCTCATCTCACTTCTAAAGGTAATCAAAAAAACTTCTGCAAATACTCTGTCGGTTTATTCTCTCAGAAAACTGACTTAAGTATCGGAGCGTTTACGGTTGAACCACCTCCCCCCCCCCCCACCCCACCCGGGATTCAATCGTAACCATGTTTGATTTTTGTTCTTGTGTGTAGGGATCGAGAAGGAATTTTATGAGACCAGAAGATTTTTGTATCAACAACTGGTGCTTTCATTGAGAGCCGATTTGAGAAATACTCAAAGATTGCTTTTTAGTTTTTCCTTGAAAAACTCTATCATCATACTTTCGACACTTACCGTTCTTCACATGGCTAGAACACGCTGATCCACACGAGTCTCCGAGGTTGCCACATCCGCTGTACGATCGCTGCCGTGAGTGAACCCCTCCCAACAATTCCAGAAAAATCACTTTCTCGTCTTCTGCACAGCTCGCACCACACATCAATTCACCTACCTTTCGGAAGGCCGAATTGGGCACCTATGTTCAGTTTTGGAACATTCCCCATGGCTGCTGCTACTGTGAACCCCCCATCTGCAACAGGGACAGGTGTAGCACTTTTTCAACAAATGGACGAGCTGTTTGCAGAAGAAGCATCTCTAAGAGTCTCGAATCATCTCCCTGCTAACTTGAACCTAAGGAGCCACTTGGACGCCCTGCGCAATTCGCAGGCCAACACCCAGGAACTAGGGAGGCATGGCTCGTCGCATCTGTTTGAAGGCGCGCGACGTGCGCCCCGACGTGTTACTTGTCACGAGCAAGCACCTAGGGGGTCACCTCCGTGACTTGGACTGACACAGCAGGTCGAGCAGCTGAGAAACCAAGTTCAGGTCCAATCACAGCTCCTGCAACAGCTGTTGGGGGACATTGGGACATCCAGAACCTCCAAAAAAGACAATGAACCTCACAAGACATTAGGGGACGTCCCGAAATGTGCCGGCTGTAACGCCCCGGAAATTCGGAAAATGTAATTTTGTAAAATAATGAATAAAATGACGTTTTTACCCCTGTAAATAGTGTGGTCAATTTGTTGACTTTTTTTTTGTGGGTCGAACAGACGTTGACCGATGACCGTGACGTAGTTCAGGACGTCACGAGTCCATAGACAGGTGGCACGTCCGATTCCGACGTTCAGGGAAAAAGTTATGACGTTCGGAAGTTCAAGGGAATTTCCGTAATTTGGACGATTAGGGGGAAAATGTTGACTTTTTGTTTGACAACTAATTTTCACACGACTCGAGGACCGTTAGGTAGGTCTCGAGGCCCCTAGTACAACGACAGGCGGCACGCGTCAAACGGACATCGAATGACCAAGTTACGGGTCACGGTAGATGAGGGGCATTTTGGTAATTTTTCAACTGAGGGCATTTTGGTCATTTTGTGCATCGGTTACTGTTCACCACCGTGGAACAGAGTCTGCACGGCCATGTCGTGAGTGCCCTAAATGATTCAATTGTTTAATTGAGTAGTGGCTGTGTGGGGTGAATTGTTTAAGTGCTTTGAGGCAGTGGAAACTTGGTTGAATGGACTGAACAGGGCATCAGAGCACGGGCAAAGTTTAAAAATTGGTTATGGGTTTTGTGTTGCGGGAAACAACTTTCACAGAGAAATCAGGTGGATTCCCACGAGTTACCGTCCATCTTGATCGATTAACTGAGTAATGGGAAGTGAGAGGGTTCATTTCGAACCAGAGTGAAGGCTGAGAGTTGAGAGAAACTGACGGGGAAGAAAAACCAGAAAATGGAGGGAAAATTGAAGATTGATTTGTGAGGCCAATTGAACGAAACCAAGGATCGTGTTAGTCTTCTGGGTTCACTACGAACTCAACCACGAAAGAATTGAAGGAAATCAAGCACTGTTTGGCCAGGAACTCAAGCTCCAGTTTCTGGAAAATCGCAGTGTTGAGGACGACGACTTCCAGGTGAGTTCTTGTTCAATTGGTTGTGTTAGAGTGTTCGTCTAGGTCCCCTTAAGCTCCTGTCTGAGTTAATTTGGGAATGGGGCTAAGTTGGGTGAGTTGCAGACGTCGACCCATTCGACTGTTCAAGCTTGGATTGATCGATTTAGGAACTGTCAAGGTTAATCTAGGTCACAGAACTAAAATTAGATGGTTAGAGAAGATGTTAGGGTCAAAAATGAAGGGAATCGAGTTAGAATTGAGGGTTAATTGGCCGGGTCAAGCCGCGGGTAACAGACCCGTTTAGCAGGCCAGTCGGGTGAATGAGACGACACTGTAGCAGGCGTGTGGCCTTCACGCGCATCCACTTTGGGCGGCGCGTGACGGCGCGTGTGACCTCATCTCCGGTCACGGTTAACTGAGGTTTTCATCCTTTTAATGTTCTGAACATTTTTGATTTAAAGTTCAAGTTGACCGGGTGTCGTTCGGGATAGTTTCGAGGGTTCGGAAGATTAGGGCCTTAAGTTTAATTACGTCGAAAAATCCCAAAAAATTAGGGAAATTAATACGAGCTTTTTGGGGATGTTTGTAACCCTTCTTGTACCTTTTTACAGGCCCGAACATTCCCGAGGTTACCGAGGAGCACACGGGGCGTGATTGATGCGTCCGAAAACCGTGAGTGGACTTTTGATTTTCAACCATGCATGCATGACTATTTTACTCATTTATATTGTGTTTTCATATATGATTTTATGTTGATAATTATGATATTTCGGTTTTACGCAAACTTTACGCTTTTCGAGGTAATTATCGTATTTTACGCATTTCGAGGTTACGGTTTTCTCCTATGCATGAATGATGGCTTGATGAACTAGTTTGAGATGATTATGCATGTTACGTATTTATGATGTTTTGATTATATTTGTGAAGTAATTTTCGGAAATTGCATGTGAAATCCGGACATAAGTCCTATTATGACGATATGTGATTTCGAAATGGTTTTGGAAAACGGATCACGAGGGATCCTGGTTTATTGTGCTTTATAAAATGGTTTTGGGTTTAAAGATCCGTTATGATTGTTGGATCTAGTTTTGGATTTAAAGACCAGGTTAATTGATGACGGGGGCGGGCCCGGAATTGGGTTTAAAGACCCGGATTGAGTTTAAAGACTCGTGAGTTTAAAGACTCGGTTAATGAGATACCTCTGAGGCCTATTAATTATGTTTTGAGTTTAAAGACTCGTTGATATTCCGGGAAGGCCTAATATTGAGTTTAAAGACTCGGATAGATCCAACGGCTTGATTGTGATTATTAATTCAGTTTTACATGATTTGGTTTGATTAATGTTTCAAAAAGACGATTTCTGGTTTTTGATAATATTATATTATTTCATACGAGTTTATAACTGTTTGCTGTAGTGTTTTCCATATGATACGGAAAAAAGGATTTCGAATGTTTAGTATGCGGTTTTTTGAATATCCGGTTATGCATGCGTATTATAAAACTGGAGGGCGAACCCCGATTTCATTAAACTGTTTTTCTGTAAAATTTTGTTTTAGTCCACTCACACTTTGCTGTTTTAAATACCCTCCAGGTCGTGGTACAAGTTCGGGGGCCAGCGCCGAGGCAGAGGCAGAGGCATAAAGTTTTCCGTTGTGGAGTAGTTAGTGCGCAGAGTAGGATTTGAACTTTATCTTGTTTTGTAATATTATGGCTCTGTGAAACTATGGACTTAGTGTTCAGTCAGTTGTATTATTTAATCTCCCTGGTCTGACAGTGGGTGTGATGTAATTTAATTTGGTTTTCTAGTCTTTTGTGTTCGACTATCAGACGGGAGCAGGATGCTTCCCGATTACCGAGGCGATAATCGGGGCGGGTCCTGTCACCGACAAAGAGCATGTCCGCTACTAGACGATGTCCTGAGACACATCGCTGAACGACTCAGGGGAAAAAGCTGCACCTCCAGAGCAAGAGGACAAGGTCAACCGAGGCTATTGACCCGAGAACGACTTGGAGGACGCCCAGAAGCCCTTTCGTGCATTGAGTACCCACGCGATAGCCGACGACAGCAAGCAGTCTCCCGTGCGTCACGCACCTACTCGGATGATCACAGCGAGGAAGACGAGACTTACTCGCTAGCACGCTTGAGAGCCAAGCCCGTGGCAACTCGAGGGAGTCGACGTCATTTGGCCCGGCGTGGGAACCCCGATCACGAAAGACCATTGTACGCTGAAGACGTCCGAAGGATGCTAGATCGACGCCTCCATGGAGTTCAACCTGACGGGGACTTGGAGGATGACCTTTGGCGCCAAATTCAGACGTCATCATCTTCGCCGTTCATGAGGGACATTGAGGAGGAGCCATTCCCGCAGCGATTTTCAACACCAAACTTCAATCAGTACAAAGGAACCTCTGATCCAGTAAAGCACATCAATTACTATTGGGGGGTCATGGTACCTTACATGCACAATGACACGCTTATGTGCAAAGTTTTCCAAGCCTCACTTCAAGTTCAGGCGACTACATGGTTCAACCATCTCCCCGGGAGATCAATCAATTCCTTCGAAGAGTTGGCCTTTGCTTTCGTGAAGGAATACTCGCAGCTTCGTATCGTCAAAGTCAAGGATGACCACCTCTTCACCATCCGAAAGAGGTCTAAGGAACCCTTGTGGAAATACATCCTGAGGTATTGCGAGGAGAAGTCCCGCATCGTTGGTTGCAGCGATCTCGTCGCAGCCATGGCATTTAAGCAAGGCCTACCGCAGGAGAGCCAGCTCTACGGAGATATCGTCATGAGCAACGCTCAAAGTCTCACTAAGATACTGTCCCTGGCGGAGCGACATGCATGCTGGGAGGACGAGAAAAACGCCACACATGCCGCCAACCACGTCGATGAAGATGGACATCCCACAAAGGCGTTTGCGCAGCCAAAGGATGATGCCCACTGCGGGAACTCAGTCGAGAAAGCCAACAAGCGCAAAGGGAACCCGTCATCTAACACGTTCGCGGGTGCAAAGCCAAACACACAGTTTTCGGCACCTTTCCTCCAAATATACAATCAGATAAAGGAAACACCGTGGTTCGAAAGACCAGCTCTTATCAAAGGCAACCAGGAGAGGGCCGACAAGACAAAATGATGTGCCTATCACAATTGCTATGGGCACAACATAAGCTCTTGCCAGACTTTCAAAAGATACCTCCGTGATCTCTTGAAGAAAGGACAACATCAAAGACCCCCAGGAACCCGCACAAAAGATGATCCGCGTGGACAACATCATTGTTGAGTTCGAGTTGCAGGGAACAACCAAGAAACTGAATCAGTGACCAAGTCATCATCAAAGACACAAATTGTGTGGTTAAAATTCAGCTCAGTGCCTACTTTGCTCAAATAGCATCTTTCAATAAGATTAAAGATGTTTCGTTTCAACGTCTAATGAAATTTTCTTATCACCTACTCTTTTTTTTAGAAAGCACTAGTCCTTTGCCACCCGAAACACTTCTAAGCCTTAGCCACGCGAAGCACTCTAAGTCTTCGCCCGCGAAGCACTCTAAGTCTTCGCCTGCGAAGTACTCCAAGCCTTAGCCTTCGCCATGCGAAGCACTCCAAGCCTTTGCCACGCAAAGCACCCAAGCCTTCGCCATGCAAAGCACTCTAAGCTTTCACCACGTGAAGCACTCTAAGTCTTCGCCCCACGAAGCACTCCAAGCCTTCTCCATGCGAAGCACTCCAAGCCTTCACCATGCGAACCACTCCAAGCCTTTGCCACGCAAAGCACCCAAGCCTTCGCCACCCGAAACACTTCCAAGCCTTCGCCACGCGAAGCACTCTAAGTCTTCGCCCGCGAAGCACTCCAAGCCTTCGCCATGCGAAGCACTACAAGCTTTTGCCACACAAAGCACCCAAGTCTTCACCATGCGAAGCACTCTAAGCCTTCACCATGTGAAGCACTCTAAGTATTCGCCCCGCGAAGCACTCCAAGCCTTCTTCATGCGAAGCACTCCAAGCCTTCACCATGCGAAGCACTCCAAGCCTTTGCCACGCAAAGCACCCAAGCCTTCGTCATGCGAAGCACTCTAAGCCTTCGCCATGTGAAGCACTCTAAGCCTTCGCCATGCGAAGCACTCTAAGCCTTCGCCCCGCGAAGCACTCTAAGCCTTCGCCCCGTAAAGCACCCCAAGTCTTCGCCACACGAAGCACTCCAAGCCATTTCCACGCAAAGCACCCGAGTCTTTGCCATGTGAAGCACTCTAAGCCTTCGCCATACGAAGCACTCGAAGCCTTCACCATGTGAAGAACTCAAAGTTTTTGCCACGCAAAACACCCAAGCCTTCACCATGTGAAGCACTCTAAGCCTTCACCACGTGAAGCACTCTAAGTCTTTGCCCCGCAAAGCACTCCAAGCCTTCGCCATGCAAAGCACTCCAAGCCTTCGCCATGCAAAGCACTCCAAGCCTTCGCCATGCGAAGTACTCCAAGCCTTCGCCATGCGAAGCACTCCAAGCCTTTGCCATGCAAAGCACCTAAGCCTTCGTCATGCAAAGCACTCCAAGCCTTCGCCATGCGAAGCACTCCAAGCCTTCGCCATGCGAAGTACTCCAAGCCTTCGCCATACGAAGCACTCCAAGCCTTTGCCACCCGAAGCACCCAAGCCTTCGTCATGCGAAGCACTCCAAGCATTCGCCATGCGAAGCACTCTAAGCCTTCGCCACCATAGGAGCACTCTAAGCCTTCGCCATGTGAAGCACTCCAAGCCTTCACCCCGCAAAGCACCCCAAGTCTTCGCCACGCTAAGCACTCCAAGCCTTTGACACGCAAAGCACCCGAGTCATGCGAAGCACTCCAAGCTTTCGTGTTGCGAAGCACTCCAAACCATCGCCATGACAAATACTCTAAGCCTTTGCCATACGAAGCACTCGAAGCCTTTTCCATACAATGAACTCAAAATGTTTGCCACGCAAAGCACAATAAGTCTTCACCATGCGGACCACGCCACGACTTCGCCACACGAAGCGCTCAAGGCTCGTCCCAGCGAGGCACATGAAACCATCCAAGAACTTGACTTGTTGGAGCCAGAAAGCTACTAAAAAAAAAACTTCCAACCCCACCGAGAGGGGCAACCACCAGGCCATGACAAACAATGGGCAAATGTTTTAACATGTGAAGTCCAATTCTGCATTTCAGTGCACGGGATCAAGATTCATTCGATCATAGATCGCTCAATTTTGCTCACCCTGACATAAGCTTAATGGCCCTAAAAAGATACTGAAGTCATCTTTCCAACGTCGTTGACCTCACTCAATTCCGAGTTGTGACGAGTTCCCAGAAAACGTTTTTATACACGAAGGTCAACTGCACGTACCAGCGCACGAGTACGAGATTCATTCAGTCATAGACCACTGAATTCTGGTCACCCTGACATGAAGTTGATGGATTTAGAAAGCTATGGAAGTCAACTTTCCAATTCCATTGATCTCACAATGTTTTTGTACACGAAGGTCAACTGCATGTACCAGCACACGAGTTCGAGATTCATTCAGTCATAGACCACTGAATTTTGATCACCTTGACATGAGGTTGACGTATTTAGAAAGCTATGGAAGTCATATTTCCAACGCCATTGATCTCACTCAATTCCAAGTTTTGATGAGTTCCCCGCGAACATTTTTGCACACAAAGGTCAACTGCATGAACCAGCGCACGAGCACAAAATTCGACCAATCCTACCAGGCTCAATTTGGATCTTCTTGGAACAAGCTTGATGGCAGTAGAAGGGTATGGAACTCAGCTTTCCAAACCCACCAACGACACTCAATTTGAAGATAAAACGAAGTCAAAATACCAAAATTACTACACAAATTTCAAATCTTCCGAAAATCACAAAACACTCAAAAAAAATGGAAGACTTCTATTAATCAAAATTAAAGAAGTTGGCATTTCACAAGTTGAATGCTCAAACATGTATTCAATGCTAACATCAAACTACAAGCCAAGACGAATCATGAAGCTCATCATCAGGACTGGCACGACCTCAGAGTTTCTTTGTCAATCCATGAGCAAGCCTTGGAGGCCTTCAATCATCCAATCGTGGACTTCCAGTGACACATTGTCCATGAACTTCTTCAAACAATGGGGGCAACCTCCTCAACATCGCCTACTTGACATAGTTGGCTTCACAAAAACGACTCCACCACTGCTTGACTCGATGACGGCTACAAAGCAGCTTGACTTTCAACTCCAAGACGAAATAATGGTTTAGAGTCATGTGTCTTCATGCCGCTTAGCTTTAGCGTCTAGATGATGACATCTCCAAGCTCTCTTCCTTCAATTAGGCGATGATGTACGACGTCTCGAGCTTTGTAGGGGTCATGATCGATCCTCCATTCTATATTCCACCTTGTTACCACCCCATTTTGAGCTCAGTAAGGCCTTGAAGATCAAGTCTCTGAAAGGCCATCTGTCATCTAAAGCAACTCCTTGGAAAGCTTCAGTTACTTCATGGCACCACATGCACTTCGCCTCGCATCATGAGTAACCTTGCTTTGAAAATGAAGCACATCTCGCCTTGTAACTGCAACACACATTGCCTTGCAGCTGGAACAAGCCTCATACTGGGTTGTGACACGTCTTGCAGCATTCCTCACCTTGCACTTTGTTGTACCTCGCCTGACACTCTGCTGCACATCGTCTTGCACTCTTTTGGGTTGTGACACGTCAAACTCCAAGTGATGGGACTCCTCGCCTCGCACTTGCAGCACTCATCGCCTTGCACTCTGCTGCATCTCGTGTCTTGCACTCTGCTACACCTTACGTCGGGCTCTGCTGCACCTCGCCTTGCACTATAGCATGACCCTCACTCCAGTGTAGCGCGCCTCACGCCGAAGTTGGAGTGCGCATCGCCTTGTGACTCGTCCCACTTCAAGTCATGGAACTTCATGCCTCACCCGTTAAAGGTGTTGATGCTAGCTCCACCAGCACTTGAAGATGACAAGTCCACCAATGCGTCAAACTCTTCTATCCAAAAAGCACCACAAGTGAGTCAAGTAGATGAACGTCTTGATGTCAAGTCCATCATCTCTTGAAGTCAGAAGCTACAACAAGTTTCGGATACGCCATTAGATGGTCTTACGATGGTTTCTCCATTAAAATGAATTCTTCGAGACCCTACCAAAAGTATGCCTTCATGCATCTTGAAATGATCGTCTCGAAGAGTAGAGCGCACCACCGCTTGAATCGTTGCAATCCGACATCCAGAACTATCAGAATCTGCAAAAGATTGAAATTGAACAAAATAAAAAATAATATATAAAATGTATATTAAAATAATATATGTATATATATATATAAATATTACATAAAAAACAAAAGCAAAAACAAAGCAAAGAAAAAAAAAGAAGTTACATTGGTTGTGTCATAGGTGCTGCTTCATCAATGGCAGCAAAGAAAAATATTACAAAAGCAAAAGTAAGTTTGCTTTTCTACAAAGAATTATTAAAGACAAAAAAGGAGATAAGTCTGCCGCAGACAAAAAAAGCTACAGATCCATACGGGCTGATCTCCAATTGCCAGCCGACACCTTCTTGCGCTTGGGACCCGCCGTCCTGCCCCTGCAGCAGAGTTCTTGCCATCCTACCCCTGCCTTTGTTTCACTTCCTTTATCTACAAATTGAAATTTCCCTCTGCTGTGCACTGTTGCGCAGTTCCTCCGAAAAAAAAATTAAAACAACCATAAAGATAGAAAAAGGAAGGCA
Source organism: Prinsepia uniflora (assembly GCA_032719365.1). NCBI lineage: Eukaryota > Viridiplantae > Streptophyta > Magnoliopsida > Rosales > Rosaceae > Prinsepia > Prinsepia uniflora. The sequence continues at coordinate 28,633,263 of CM064873.1, forward strand.
GGCTCTACCTTAACGAACAGCGGGCGGGATTTCCTTCACCACAATAGTCAATGACGTCAGCCTCCTTCAGCAATAAAGCAGTATTAAGATTTATTTTTCTTTATAAAAATAAGAGTTACACACTCTCATTTAAATAAAGAAAATTAAGAAAACCCTAGTGGATAATTGGGCTCGCAAAATCAACTCAAAGCAGAATTACAAGCCCAAAGAATTTCTTTTTGGGCAAGAGCGAGGTCAATCTCCAACTACATCCGAAAAAGAGGAGTCTCACTCCCACATAAAAATATTAAGACGTAGTTTACTAGAACCACAAGGAAATTACATCTCTTAGGATTCCTCGAATTTCTAAGCGATGTGGGGGAATTTGTGGAACCATAAATTACCGGAATATTATGAAGCTGCCATGTGGCCAACAATTCCCATAATGCCAATATTACCTATGGTAAAATTGACATCGGCATGTTACGATCTCCGCATTAATTCAATATATTTACCAGCTAAATATATTAATTAATCAGATCAATCCCGATAATAAATAACTTACCAACGAATTATTTATTCATTAATAAATAAGTGATTACACTCGGTACAATCACTTATTCAATACTTTCTCCTTCAACCAATCCGACGCTCCGGTGACTCTCAAGGTTTCACTATAAATAAAAGATCTCATCTCACTTCTAAAGGTAATCAAAAAAACTTCTATAAACACTCTGTCGGTTTATTCTATCAGAAAACTGACTTAAGTATCGGAGCGTTTACGGTTGAACCACCCCCCTGGGATTCAACCTTAACCTCGTTTGATTTTTGTTTTTGTGTGTAGGGATCGAGAAGGAATTTTACGAGATCGGAAGATTTCTGCATCAACAGTAAGCTAATGCATTGGCGTGTCATATTTGTGCTGATATTTTGACAGGGCTGGTTGTCTATGTTTGTTGGGTCTGTGCTTTGGTCTAGTCATATTTGCAGTGATGTTTTGATATGGTTTCATACTGGTAAAGTTTATGTAGTTCCTGATTTTCTTGTCATTTCACGTATTTCAAATTTGATGTTTTATTTGTAAACTCGGTGCATGCATAGCTTTATTAAACAGAGGGTAAGTAATATGTTTTTGAATAGTATGTTTTTTTTTATAAGCCATTGTTTTCATCCATTCACACATTTTCCTTGGTTTTGAAACCCTCTAGCACTATTGCACGAGGACTAAGGTATTTTCCAGAGCGGAGGCATAAGCTTACGCGTTGCAAGTATCCCTGGTCTGATAGGGTTTCAAGGATACTTTTGGTAAGTTAGACTATCTGTCAGATGGGAGCAGGACCCAAATACACTGTATGTAGGGTTTGTCGGGTTGGGTCCTGTCACTCTATGTTGGGCTATCCGAAACAATCCTATATAAAGTTCATCAACTCTACATTTCAACTCCCAATCTCATGCAAATCCCATTCCAACACGCTCGGAAAATCTCAAATTCTATCAATCACACAAAAATGAAAAAAAAAAAATTAACTTGTCTGACCTCTGAAATTAGGAAGCTAAGCTAGAAGCTCAGCTCGCCAAAAATGGATGCGTGCCTAACAAGGAATAAGATTGAATTAGATCCCCAAACCCTTGTTTTCAGTGATATTTCTTTTGGGTTTTTTTAATAATTGAATGTTGACTGGTAGCCATTGTTAATGGCGTCTGAAACCCCAACAACGACTCCAACATGGTTAATGATTAAGATCAGGGTCGGTGGGATTAAGAGTGTTGTCCATTTAAAGGAGTATAATTCTCCAAAGCCTGATGACTTAAGCCGTGACAGTGAAGTTGGTGTCAATTCCAGCCAAAGCCTTGAGAAAACCTTATTGGAGCCATTGCTGGGATTGAATAAGCATTTCTCACGGAGACGATGAATTCGATGCTAGGTCCCCAAACAAATTTCTCTGCCTCCGCCCTCCACCACTACGGTGAGCCATTAAAAACCGTCGCACAGTGCCGCCACAAGATGGAGAAGCTTTTCCAACAAAAACAACACCGCACCATGAAGAAGCCCCGTTTAGGCAGCAATACGCGGCGACGGAGGTGGTGGGGAAGAGGCCAATAAAGGCGGTGTATTTGGGAAGCAATAATTGCGAAGATGGGAGAGATATTTGTAGGCTTAGGCTTAGTAGACAAATTATGGATTTTTCCAAAAAATTAGCTGGGCTTGAGAGCATGAGGATGAAGATCATGAAGGAAACAGAGATCTGTTGGGTGGAGACGGAGAGGAGGAGAGTGGATATGATGTGTTGGGGGATTCGATGGCGGTTATGGAGGTTGTCTTTGATTCGGTCAAAATCTTGTGAGGGCATGGATGATCATGATGGAGCTGAAAAGCAGCACGACGTCATATTGGAGGAGGTAGCCCTCACCATTTGGCCCAAAAGCCTATGGGCTTATGGGGGCCTGATAGGCCCGGTGGGCAAAAGCTCGGCCCGACTTGAGAGTTAGTCAGCTGGACTTGGGCTTAGGGTGTTCAAACTCGATAGGCCAGAGCCTAATAAGCCCAACCTAACCCACCTATATAAGCTCGGACTATAAGCCCGAATATATAACTCAAATAACCTAAAGGCACTAACTAAACCCACCAAAGCCCAGTTTTTATAATAGCCCAAATAACCTAAAGGAGCTAAACCCACCCAATACCAATACAAACCAAAGCTCAACCCCAACCCCAACCCAATATAACCCTTTTGTGCCAAAGATGGTAGAAACCCTAACCTACCTATACAAATTATACAATACAACCCTCTGATTCTCATAAACACAAACTAACCCTCCATGCAACTTTCTTAATTAAGAATCCTAACTATTGTCATTATATTAATAGGCACTAATGATACTACGTATCAAGTTGTTATATATACCAAGAAGGTGCTGGTAAGTAGTACATATATTCTTCCATGCATTTACTATTTACCCAACTGTCTTATTTTCCAAATCCTACGTTCCTCTTTCTTAATCAAACATATTTCTTGTTTCCTAATATTAGTCACTTTCTACTTTTTTATACGTTTTTAATGGCCAATGAATCAACTGATTATATTGTGAACTATGACAGACAGCAAAACAATAACGAATCTCCTAGTTTCCATCTAAAACTTGGAAAAGTATTCTTGGGTTTGAAGTTTGAACATATGCAATTGGTTTTAGTATGTAAGACATTAGATTAGGCTAATTGAACAAAAAGAATATATACACCAACAACTGAAATAAATAAATGGAAATGGCTCGTCCAAAGTTTCGGTATGAATACAAATGAAATCACATGCATATATTTTTTTGCAACTTTAAAATTTGAAAAATAGCTTATTTCTAAAAACCCAATTGAACCCGGCCCGAGTGGGCTAGGCTCAACTCGAAAAGCCCCATAAAATCTCAGCTCGATAAAGAGCTTGGGCTCTTATATATGTAAGTAAGCCTGCTTGGCCCAGCCCGTAACTTTAAAAACTTTTTAATAAGCCCAACTCGGCCCAACCCAAGCCCAAAAAATATGGACCGAGCTTGCTCGGCCCGACCCAAATACTGAGGGCTAGAAAGAGGCCATACTGGATTGGAAAAATATGCCCTTAAATTTGATAGTGTTAGTGAGATTTTTTAACGGAGGGACTAATAGTGTTGATTTTGTTGAGGTTAAGGGATCAAAAAAGTCAAAAATCGAGTTAGGGAATGCTAGCAAAACTGGAGTTTTAGTTGATGGACCATTTCTCCAATTTTTCCAAAACATAAAGTGTCCAATTTTTTTTACCATTAATGGAAGCTGGAGGTGTGATTTCGCCCCTGCAACTTATTTAGATAAGGTGAGCTTTCAATAACCAAGAAGCTTGAAAATGATTTTTGTTGAGCAATTTTGGCTCAAAATCGGAATTGTACCGAACACAGTTGGTACGGTACGATCAGATATCAATTTCATATTTTGAAATACCGTACTGTACTGAGTCGGTTAAAACTAATTGGTACGATTCTAGTATCACCTCCATACCGCAGCGTACCAAACCATGCCCAGAGCTAAGTCCACTCACTAAAGGTAGCTATATATCTGAATCCAAATTAAATGTTGAATGTTGAATTGAGTTAAAATTTCAGGTTTCAGCCCACCAAGTTTCATCCACTAATTAGTAGGGCAACATAGTAATAGACTAATGGTGTTTTACTCAAAATGCATCCTGAAGTTTTAACTTTAGTTTCAAAATGAACTATAAACTTGATTTTGTCTCCATCTGCCCTCTGAAACCCCTTTTTTTGTTTCAAATTGCCCATTTTTTGTCATGTATACTAACTTACTGTTAAATTCAAGGGCAAATGGACATGTTGGAATTATGGTGAACATGAAACCCAAAAACCTCTTCCATCTAACTTTGAAGGGAATAGTCGAATCTGGTAAGTTGTTGGCAACCATGCATACCATCTATTTTCTTTGTTGAGACTTACTTCAATTGGTGTCGCATGATTGTAAACTGATCTTATGGTGCTCTTTGACCCATTAGTGAGAAAGATCAGTTTCATTCTATCAAAGACATAGCATATGATTTTTTATTCTATCATCTCAGAAATACAAGGAAGCAAGATTCATTGCTTATGAAATCAATTAATGAACTGAGTGAAGACCTCAATCACCTAGATGGTGCGTTATTAAAATGAACAATAAATTAGTACCAGCTTCTTGGCTAGAACCCATGGCCAGGGCCGACCAGAGAGGAAGGCAAAAGAGACTCAAGCTCTACACCCATAATAATATAGGGCCCAAAATTATTTATATATTATATAATATAATAAAATAAATAAATTAATAAATATATAAAATATATTATATAATATAATAAAATAAATAAATTAATAAATATATAAAAGCAGACAAATAGATAAATAATATAAGAGTGTGAGTTTGATGTTGGTAAGTTTTTTCAATGATGGACTAATTATTTTTATTGAATATGAAAGTTGTAGTCTACTAATCTTGAATGTGAGTATTTCATCCATACATAAGCTAGAAATATGGATTTATCTTTTTTTGTTTATGAACTGAATGTAATATTTTGGGCATAGGGTGCTTTTTTTTCTTTGTTAGGGATATTGTCATAAAGGGTTTTCCCTAACAAAGGTTTTAATGAGGCCTCATTATATAAAATTTAAAGATTATAAAAATTTATATTTTAATAAAGGTGTGCAAATTAAGGGCACATTTTGGAATTTTGCCTTAGGCCTTCAAATGTTTGGACCTGCTCTGCCCGTGGCCATCTCGCAAATCGAAGTGAAGCCACAAATCAAAGTGCTCTAGCTCGAGCATATCATGTGGGGGTTTGAAGCCCGTCATATATTTATCATCCTGAACCTTGAGCACAACCCCTGACCACCAACCTTGAGCAAAACAATGTATAAGACCGGCTTGGCTACGACCGACCAAGTAAGGTCATCAATTAGCTCATCAAGAAGGCCAAAACTGCCATGAACGAGCTTTCCAAGCTTTCCTCATGTAACCCAGGAATCTCCAGCATCCATTGATTTCTTGAAAACTTTGAGTTTCATGTTCATCATAACTCCACTATTTTGACCTTGGATTTAGCAGTAAATTAGGACACTTAACAAAAAAGAAGCAATTTGAAGCATAAAAAGGTGTTTTTTGATTTTTAGAGAATATTTTGTGATACATCCCGTCCTGGAAATGAAAATTTAAAAATTAGAGAAAACTACCATTCCACCCATAAGTAATTTGTTGGGCCTAGATTACCTACCTCTGTTTGGGTAATTGAGGAATGGGTGCTAACCTAAGCCCAAAAACAGGTAAGTGAGCCCAATTAGTAGTATAGACCCAATCCGAAAGGCTAGTCCACAACTCGTTTATGGGGAATTATTTGCTTAGCATTTTCCATTTGTGAACTTATAGGCCAGCTATTGACACCCAACCCAAAAGAAATTCTAGTATGGTGGAGGCCCAACTCACAGGATGAATGCCCCACTCTCCGTATAGTTCACACACTTAGAACTTGGGTGAAGGTGCTGGAACACAGATACACCCTCTTCTCCCTTAGAGAAACCTGTAAGCATCCTACCCTAACTATGAATCCTCCATGCCCTTAGTTTAAGCTACTGGAGTGTATGCCTTTTAAACCCAAACCACCATCACACCCTCGTCTCTTCCTCTCACTGTCGAGTCCATTGTCACCATCGACCTCGAGAATCCTAGACCCACAACACCTAAGGAAATCGTGAGCAGCGAATTGTTTCCCTAATGCCAGTATCCTGACCGTGTTAACACCACAAGCCTCGCCTCGACCCCTCATGATCGTTCAGCTAGTCGAAAAGACCCAGAAATCACTACGATCCGTGATGGTGAGCTCGACTCGGTTGCAGACCTGACGACGACTCAAAGCTTTTGAGTTTGAATAAGGTAGAGTTTCACAGAACTAATTCCACATTCGTCTTTATCTCTGCGTTTTGATGCTAATTAGTGGACTGTATGTAGTTTTCCTGATCGACGGCGCGACGGAGGCGACGACGGTGAGCCATTGGCGTTGGGTATTTCACGGTCATCCTTTTGTTTTTAATCCCTACGAATCGACAAGGACGAACATCGAAACCCTTGAATCGATAAGGACATTTTCCAGACTAGTTTGGGCCTTGACCAGTTTCAGACCCACAAGATCCGACCCGAGATTTTCAAGCGCCATTGAAGGTAATCTCGATTCCTTTTACCACCTAATCGATTTTTTGAGGATATGAGCAACACCCTGGACTGATTGCATGTTATTTTGGTTAGGGTTTGGACTGTGATCAGAGAAAGGTACACCCCTCTCGATTTCTAAGAATTCAGAGGAGTTTGAGCTCGTTACGAACAACGACAAGTAGAAAACGGAACTCTGGACTTGATTTTGAGTCTCTGGGTGGAATTCGGGTGAGAAACGGAGTGTCTTCCAATTTCAGGCCGCCGTGAACGGTGGCGAAGACGGCGGTCCGGTCGTCATTTCCGGCGAGACTTCAACAACTGGACCAGTCTTCAAGTTTAACAACGACTTTCAACTCTTCACGGCGCGTGAGGTAGTGTAGCACAAGCGTGGAACAATGACGGGTGTGGCTGGCACGTGAGGCTCCCTATTGCGAGTCGGAGGTTTTCCAACCCTTCGCTGGTGTGTGGTGGCGCTTGGAGCCTATTTTTGGCCCACAACGACGCGTGGGAATGTTTTGAGATCATTATAGACCGTTTGAAGTGGGTTTCCAGCCCCTAAACTGACAGGACCCATCCCAATCCCCCCGGGATTAGTACGAGATGACCCTGCTCCCGTCTGACATGAAGTGTCAGACAAGGGATATTTCCGACCTTTGCCCTCCCGGGCTATCAGAGTACGCCAGGATCCGGAGGAGGTATGTGATATCTCGGTCTCTGCTACAGTCCACATCGTATCCAACCTGAAGGGTATTAAAAACAGAAAGACTGTGAGTAGCACAAAAATAAAGAGTTTATAAAAACATTTCATCAAAGACCTTTATACCCTTCACTAAAAGGCATGCATGCATAGTAAAACCATTTATCCAAACACATAAGTTTAAACAACCATAATTAGGGTCTCAGCCCGAAATTCTATAAATACAAGTTCTACGGGCTCCTGCCCAAAACCATTTACAGAAAACCATAACATAGTAAACATGTGTGGGATCTCAGCCCAAAACCATTTATCATCATAAAACATAATTTCTCAAACCAATTGAAATCACGTGAATCCATTATATTCATATCCAGAACCTATCACGGTAAAATAAAGCTACACGTGTGCTAACCGGGGTCTCAAACCCAAGTCTCTCCAGGGTCCACCCAGGTCAATGTCCGTAGATCAATGACCCTTCCTGGAGGTAACGAACCATGCCCATCCTGAGTAAGGAACCCAACTGGGGGGCGACTCCACTCAGTCAGTGCTCCGTGACTACTCCGGGGTCCACCCAGGCCAACGACCCTGCCTGGAGGAGACAATCATATATAAAGGATGGAATATGAAAAAAAACCTTTTGAAATCATTCTTGAAACCTTTCTAGGATTCATGCCCGGCCCCTCATAAGCCGTCATAATCCATAAAATCCTTTCATGGGTTCATGCCCGTTCCTATAAACCGTCATGACCCGTAAATCCATTTCAAGGGTTCATGCCGGTTCCCATAAACCGTCATGACCCGTAAAAACCATTTGTAATACATAACTGGGCCCTAGGCCCGAATCCACATAGAAACTGGACCTCAAGTCCGAATCGTAAACCAACTGGGCCTCCGGCCCGATTCTGTAAATCAAATGGGTTTCGAACTCGAGTTTACCTTTTCGAATCCAAAACCATTTCATGAAATTATATCCAAAACCATAAGTATGGAAAATCAGTGTAAAACCGGAAAACACGTAAATCGCCTCGAAATACGTGAAACCATATAATTCACAAACATCCAAATCAACATTATCAAATCATATTCATTATCCTTTTGGAAATCCAAAACCATTTCATTTAGAATAAAGACATACAGACCCGTATAGGCACCGTATAAGGCCGAAACCTCGAAATACGTGCCTATACGTAACCACACATCCAAATGCACTCATGGCATCACAAACAAGTATTTAAAACATATAATAAACATTTATGCATGCACCAATTTAGAAAACAAGGTCCACTCACAGACCGTCCAAGCTGCCGCCTCGATTTGCGTGCCATACGGCTCCCCGAGCTGATCACCATCACAGGGACTCCCAAACCTGTCCAAATTTTAATAGAAGGTTACTAACTACTTAATTAACCTCCTACCAAAGCCCTGTAATTTTCCCAAACTTTTAACTATTTTTAAACCGACCCTAAACCTTCCGACACCCCGAAAACTATCGAAACGATGTACGATTGACGCGATACCAGTCCCAAAATCTTCGTTACATCGAATAGAATATTTAATATGTTGAACACTTCCTCAAATTATGGACCACGCGCCCTCACACGGTCCAAGAAGGGCCAGATTACTGTTCATCATCAGCAAGCTCCAGCAAACCGGTTTTCCTGTGCTGGACCGGTTCACCTGGTTTGGCCGGTCCAACTGGACCGGCGTGACCGGTTCACAGCCCTACACACCCCATTTTCCATCCTAGTTCTTCCTTTTCGATTCCTTTCTTCCTATTTTGATGTTTTCTATCCATTTCAATCCTTAAACGCAACCGAAAACGTCTAAAACCCTTCGTTTGATTTTGAACCAAACGGTTCAATGTTTTCCCAGCCACCCTCACGGATGCTCAGTCCAAAACCACCACCCAGACCTCCTTAAAACCTCCCAACAACCTCAATAAACTCAACCTAATCATCCAATACCGTCCATGATGTCAAAATCAATATAAAAGGGAGAAATGGGCTTACCGAGCTCTCGGTTTCCACTTGGCCTCCAAGGCCGTTCACGGCGGCCCAGCCCGTCCCTCAGCCACCATCTTCATCACCTCACGACCCTCTCTCATCTCCCTTCACACTCCAGCCACAAATGATGAGGTTTGGGGGAGATGGGGAATCAGTTTGCACGGTTAAGGGGGGGTTTGTATTTTGAATGAAGGAAATGAAGATACACGGGAAAAGGGAGATGCATGAATCAATATGGGTGGCCTGTGGATGGGTGACACTTGTCACTCATCCATTGGGCCTCCATTAAATATCTGGGCCCCACTAAAGTCCAAAAGTTAACTCGTTTCGCAATTCGAGCAATAGTACCCTTGAACTTTCGTGAACCGTAACTTCGTCGTCGAACGTCCGATTTGACGTGCCACCTGTCTATGGATTCGTATCGTCCTTATCTACGTAACAGTCCTTGGCCCTCGGCCATCGGACATCCCGGTCAAAAATTCAACTATTTTCCCTATTTAACTAAAATTACGAAAATGCCCCTAAACTTCTGAACGTCATAACTTCCTCCACGGATGTCGGAATTGAACGTGCCACCTGTCTATGAACTCGTGACGTCATGAACTACGTCATGGTCATTGGTCAAAGTCCGTTTGACTGCCCGAACGAAAGTCAACGTTTAGCCCACGTCCAAGGGCAAAACGGTCATTTCGCATCGTTCGTCTGATTTCCCTCAACTAATCACCGATTAACCTCACTAATCGTGATTAGTCACTAATCTAATCTATGAATTTGGGACGGGTCGTTACACCTAAACGACATGTAGGGCTATTTTTCGACTCCGAGCAATGTATAAGCATTGTTTTTCCTATTTCGGGAGCGGGTATGTGTTGTTTTGAGGAGGCCAGGACGTCTTTGAATATATTAGGGGCTTGATTGAGTGAGTTAGGCCATGTTGGGCCACCCTTAGAAGGTTTAAATAAATAAATTGAACGAGAAATTGACCTTGACCTCGGCAAATGGTCTATAGGGCCGGAACAGTTGGGAACACGCGGTTAGCTGGATTTTTTCGGGTGATTTGACTCGCCGACTAGTGTGAGTTGACCCACTTCCCTAAACCTATGTTTTTATACTATTTGTTACTCGCATGATTTACGTTGTTGCACAATTTATAATTGTTGAGCATGCATGATTTACTATGTGATAATTGTGGTGTGAGATTGTGATGATTGGTTACTATGCATGTTCGGTTACGTTTGTCTACGGTGATAAGGTAAGTATGCATAGTGAAATGTTTCAAGTCATATTTATTCCACTGCATGAGAGTCCTTGGGGTCATTGATGTGATTGAGATAGTGATAGAACCCACTTAGGAGTCGTCGATATCTAGTACCCATCTGTAGGCCACAGATTAGTCCTCCACGTGATCGTTCACCCGTGCTGCTCGTTATACTAGTTAAAAAGCGTCATTCTTGTCCCCGAGCTCTAGGGGACTCGAGTTGATGGTGCCTAGCACCCAGTCCTTTATGTGGTCGAGGTACGCGAGCAAGATACCTAGTTGTGTTATGAGTATGAGACTTTATGAAACTCAAGAGAAATTTGATGTGGGTTGATATTGAGACATATTTACAGTTTCTGCATGGCTCATATGTGCATCTTATTTAGACTATTATTGTTTGACTGATATTATATTCCTCGTACTACGTGTAAGTATATTATATCTGTTTTGGGATTTATTTTTAAAACGAGGGGTTAAGTGTTTTTCATTGAAAATGGTTTTACACTGAAATAACGACTAGGTGTACTCACACTTTGTGTTTTAAACCCCTTAGGTTTCTGTGGTGTGCACGTACTTCAAAGAGTTTGGTTGCTACTCAGACACTCACGCCTGGCGTGGAGTGAAGGTGGTAGTCATATAGCGCATCGGTAGGTTAAGATTTCTATGTATGATCGTCAAATATGTATGTCTATGCTCTAAGCTTCCGATGTTGGGTAGAATGTGCTCGGTTTTTACCCGGTAGGTTCCACCTGACTCTTTAAAGATGGGTCATTTTTAACCTAAATGGCTTCATCATCTAGACGTCATCGTCTAAGTGTCGGCCAGCATGCCTCGACCTTCTTACCATAAATGAACTTTCTAGGTTAGGGTGTGTCAATTTGGTATCAGTGCATGGTTTTAGGACACGTCACTAGTTTTTGGACGCTTGATCATCATACGACCTGATCTCCGGTGTTAGAGCCATTCCCTGTGTGTCTAATTCTACCTTTTAAACACTAGTTGTTATTGGATTACAATTTGATTTCGCATTCCTATAGCTTATATCGAGGTTCGACATAACGTATGTCTCCCATAGTTACACAATTATTAAGAGTGCATTCCATCGAAATTCACGTTCGAGTGCTGCTTGTGAGCTTGGAGATTGTAATGGGTGGTGTGAACGAGTCTTTCGGCAATGAGTGATGAACTATTGGTTATCAAACAAGTTCTATTTGGTGGGTTGCCGAGTGGTAAAAACTTTTGCATCGTTTTGCATGCGTGAGTCGATTATGTTGACCAAGCTTTTGAAAAACATCGAATATTGAGGTCGTCCTTTTTAGGACATGGAAGTCCATCTAGGAATTAATGTGAAGGTTTTTCACAAGTAATGTTTCTTATGAATTGTGATGCCTTAAGGGCTACGAAACGAAATATTTCTCGATTATCGTGCCTGAGAAACTTTTATCGCGGATCGAGAGCGTGAAACTTATCGTGGGTTTTCTTTTGCGAATCTTTCGGCAAGTTGGGAATTCTATCACTACCTTGTCGTTGTGTGACCCGAAATAACATTGTTGGAACCCTAGAAACTTTCCGATTTCTTGGTTTCTAAAGTTCCTTGCTTGTTACGCCCTTGCTTTGAGAAATGTTCTTTTAAGTTTTAACCGAGTCATTGTCCCCTCAGACGATTTTAAAACGAGGTTTACGGTTTTTCTAAAAAAGAAAAATGTTACCTTTCTTTGTTCTTACCACTGGACTATTATAGACATTTTCTTTTCCTTGGAAAGTTTTGTTGTGACGTTTTGCTTTCAAATAGCTAGAGTTACCCGACGAACATCCGGTAGAGAGATCGTGCCACATATTGTGATGTGATACATCTTGACGACATATGGATTCATCGGACCTGTTACAAAGTTTCTTATATGATTTGAATTTCATCTTACTAAATCACGTATCTTTACAACCGGGGATCACGTTCTGCTATTCCTTGTCTTTATGAAATGTTGTTTTAAACCATAATTTTAGAGTTGGTTTTGGTAATGGTTTTTGACTTCTAACTTTGTTCAGGTTTGTGGAATTCCACCTTCTGGCGGATTTAGTAAACACTTTTAAAATACATAGCTCATTTTATGTCTTGGCATTTGTGCCACGTTTCCCATAGTCGATCTTGACTTACAGCTCCTCAATACCCTTTCCAGGAAAATTCATGTGATCTTATTATCTAGACAAAAATTGAGTTTCATTTACTCCTTTTTTAAATGAACATTTTTGGAAAAGAATTTTTTAGATCCTTGAGTCTTCAGCTCCTGTTTTCGGAAGCAATCCTTCTCGTCTGGGGCATTTTTATTTTAGGAAAGTTTTCGCATTTGGGTGTTCTTGTTGGGGGTTTGTTTAATCCCGGTTTTGGATGTCCTATTTTACAAACCTCACCTCCCATGTTATTTGGGTGATAAGGTACCAGTTATACCCCCTAAGTTATGCCATTAGCCCAAAATAATGTCCTTGAGTTGGAAGGCGAGTGTGGTGAAGGTTGTACTTCGACAACATTACCGCCTGTTGTGATCATTGTTTTAGATGATGGCTTAGGTGATATTTGGAATGAAATGTCAATGCAATTAGAGTCTAACAAGAATAATCTCGAATATGTTTGTCACATTTGTGCACGTCAGATTTCTCGGTCTTGAGCTAAAACCATTCACTTCTTGTCACACCCTATCTACTTTGATCCGTATGATAGGAAGTCGTTAGGCTGGTTACCCACGCTTAACGATGCTACTGAGATCGTGTCAAATTCTTCACTTTGTAGATACTAGCTTCCTTTTTCCTTGTGGTCATTCAAAGACTTCTATTGTTTGGGTGTTTTGGATCATGGATCCCGAGTTCAGAATTAAGGTAACCCCGACTAGATAGGATCACTACACTTTATCCTGCCTTGTTTGGCTTTCCATCCTCAGACCATAGGTGAGCTCTGAATAATATACTCTTTACCCTCTTGATTCGTTCGTTACATTAATGTCTAGATCATACGCCTATGACACCTTTGGACAACTGACGACAAGAACAGAAGTTCACTGTGGAATGAGGGTGCATGTACAATGGGAATCTCCTCCCCCAACCTTGCCTTAGGAATTCGATGCTTCAACTTGTCTTGAACTGGTACCCTGGTTTGGGTAGTTTGTTGAGGATCTTCTAGGACATGTTTGACTAAGTTGATCAGATACAAGATTCTCCACTCTGCTATACACACTGGTCGAATGGATTACCGTGACATACTCATTCTCTCTTTAAATCAGAGTACATTCATGATATTCCTATTCCACTTTCACTAGTGATAGCTATTCCTTAACTCGGAATATATCCTTTTACAGGAAAATCTTGAATCGAGGATCAAACGATGATTTTCATCTTATGGTCAAGGAACCTGCCCTAAATCGTACTTCTTCGTTGGATATGACTTATTGATTAGCGTTGGTATCATCGAAGTTTACTTCAGGATTGGCTGAATTAACCTTGGACTACACAAGAGTTTTCTTAGAGCACGCTTCAGAAACTTTAGTAAGGTCAGTTGAACAAACGAGGCGACGTGGTGATCCTACTACTAAGGTAAATTGCACTATGGAATAATACGAACATCTAGTGGAAGGATTATAATTGGGCATTAACCTAAGGCGTGGTTGTTTGGTCTTAGATCTGAGAGGAAGTTGGGCTAATCGACCAGAATTCATACCACTTTTGATAAGGACTCGTGTATGAGGAACCTTTGTCATTACCCACAAACGAGGTTTGGACCTGCTACGGGCACTTCGCAATAGTTCATTAGTGGTGAAACTTTATTCCCTGTTGGAACTGCTATACCTTACCCGGGTACATTTTTACTACACGTTGACCTTGAGTCCTTGGGCATTATTTCTTCATTCTGATTTTCTCACCGCAATTGCATGAGTCCCATCTTAGACTACCTCATTCTTGTATCTTATTTTTGAACGCTTCTTGAGTTGTGGAGTGACATACCTATCATGTGGAGTATTCTTCTCCCTTTTTAGTTCAGACCTAGTGTGTCAGGACCCGTCCCAAATCCCTCCGGGATTAACGCGGGATGCGCCTGATCTCGTCTGATACGAAGTGTCAGACAAGAGATAGTTCCGACTGTAGCCCCATCGGGCTTCTAGAGTATGCCAGGATCTGGAGGAAGAGTGTGATGTCTCGATCTCCGCTACAGCCCGCATCCACGATCAGCCTGAAGGGCATTCAAAGAAACCACGAAAAGCTATGAGTGGACAAAACAAATCATTTGAAAATCATTTTCACGAAAAGAAGATATTTATGCACTTCACTAAAAAACATGCATGCATTCGAAAACCAGTTATCGAAAACCAATCATGTGGGACTCATCCCAAAATGGTAAATCAAACAATATGGGTCTCAACCCAAATCCAATACATGTGGGGCTCAGCCCAAAACCATTCATACGGGAACTCAGCTTGAAACTAATACATGTGGGACTCAGCCCAAAAACCGTTCCTCGGCATCCCTGATGCCTGACATCCGAGATGTCACAATCACACCTGTCACGGTTCCAATCTACGTGTGCTACCTGGGGTCTCAAATCCCAAGTCTCGCCAGGGTCCACCCAGGTCAATGACCCGCAGATCAATGACCCTCCCTGGGGGGGGGGGGGGGAGGTTTTAGCCTCTGGCAATCCTGCTCCTGAGTCACTATACGGATCGGTCGCTCCGTGCAATGACCCCTCGCAGGCAATGCCCCGTGACTACTCCAGGATATTACGAGACGTCTGGAGGAGACAATCCGCCACTCTAGAATACTACGAGACGTCTGGAGGGCATCCATTCACGAGGGTGGTATATGGAAAACCATTTTCACATTTCATTTCCAAAACCATTCAAAGGGCCACGCCTGGGTTTTCCATAAACCATCATAAATCCAAATATGGGTCCCTGGCCCGAAATCATGTTTATAAACCATAACTGGGTCTCATGCTCGATATCATAACCAACTGGGCCTCAAGCCCGAGTTCGTAAACCAACGGCGCCCTCGGCCTGATGATATGACTCAAATGGGCCTCTGGCCTGATTTCTCGTGAAATCAAATGGACTCCAAGTCCGAGGGTTTCCAATCAAATGGGTCTCATGCCCGATTTCATGTTTTCCAATCCAAAACCCATTCACCAAACCCTCACAGAAAACATAGCACGTATAAGTATCGTACAAAATCAGAAATCTCGAAATACGTAAATACTAGCTACCACAAAAAAATGCACTCAAGGAATCTCAATTCATGTATTTAAAACAAATATAAAACATTTATACATTCATCAATTTAGAAATCAAAGTCCACTCACAGACCGTCTGAAGCCACGCCTCGATACGCGCTCCATAAGCCTCTCCAGGGCTCCCGAATCTGTCCAAATCATTTTAGAGGGTTACTAATTACCTCATTAGCCCCTCATAAAAGCCCCATAATTTTCCGGAATTTTTAACTTTTTTTAAACTCGATCCTAAACCTTCGGACACCCCGAACTATATCGAGACAATATCCGATCGACTCGAAACCAGTCCCAAAATGTTCGTTACATCAAATAGATGATTTCACATGTTGGAACCTTCCCAGAATGTGGCTCACGCGTCCAACAAAGTCATCCCCTACCTCGTGTGAATCGCCGGTCTGGTTCACCTCTGCAACTCCGGTCCGGTCCGACCGGCGTGACCGGTTCTTCCTATTTTCTCACCCATTTTTGTCCAATCTAATCCTAATCTCTTCCTATTCTCATTTCCTATTGTTCTATGTCATCAAACATAATAAAAACGATTGAGGAGGATACCTTGGATTGAAAAACACACGACCAAGATTTCCTCTTCCCTGTCCACTCGACTCCGGCCACCCAGCTCCGTCCCAAACATCCCCTTCGATTCCTATGATCACCAGAAACATCACCCAAATTACAGAATCAATCAAAAACCTTCTAATCCAGCCCTTGAATTTTCAAAACAAAAAACTCACCGTTTTGCTTCCTACGACCACCATCCACAACGGTCGACGATCCTGCCACCGACTTCATCGTCTCAGTCTCCTCTCTCACTTCTCTGTTCATACCAAAAGCAGCAACTGAGGATTGAGGGTCGTGGCTTTGAGATTATGGGGAGGGTTATGTGTGTGTTGCGGGTTTGGTGGGAATGGAACAGATGAGATCGATGTTCATGAATGTGGGGTGGTGGGCAATGGATGAGTGACACTTGTCACTCATCCATTGGGCCTGCCAAAATATATGGGCCCCACTGAATGACAAAAGTCCCTAGCCTCGTAAAACGTGCAATGGTTCCATGAAACTTTTGTGTACCGTAACTTTCTTGTCGAACGTCCAATTTCGATGTGTTGAATGTCTACAGACTCGTATCGACTCGATCTACGTAACGGCCCTCGGTCCTCGGCCATCGGACCTCCCGGATCAAAAGTCAACTTTTGCCCTCGTTCAGGGGCAAAATCATAATTTCGGCCTGAACGTCAGTTAATCCTTGGCTAATCCCTGATTAGCCTCACTAATCCATAATTAGTCTTAATTAATCCCTAAAAGTAGGGACGGGTCGTCACATAGTGGAAGTCGAAATTTTGGACGATCTTGAAACTTGTTGAACAAATCTTTTGGCACTTCCGAGATGGAAGCTGTCACGTATTACAGAGTAAGTTAAGGGTTTCCCTTTGGCATCATACTCCACTCAATCCTCTTCTGAGAGGTTACCCAGTTACGAGTGGTGAGTGAGTTAGAATAATACACCAGTAGGAAACTCTTCTGTTATAGAAATCTTCTAAGTAGTCGATACCTTCTCGTTGAGTTTGGCTTGTCGACTATTAAGGGACTTTGAGGGACTGTTAGTTGAGAATTTTCGACCTGAGGCTCGTTGTATTGCCTTTCTTCTCCTCAAGTTCAAATCGAATCATTGTGTACTTGGTGTCTTCCGTATCCTTGTGATGGACCTTTGGATTTGAAGGTCCTTTTAGCTTTGCTAGCTATCCAAAGTATCCCTGAACACGTTTAAGCTGAGTTTCTTGAACCTTTATTGGTAAGGATTGATCAAGTCTATCTATTTCAATCCCCAACTGAGATTACTACTTTAACGAGAAGCTGTACTAGTTGTATTGAGCCTCGAGGCCGCTTGAGATTAGCTATCATAGTTTGATTTGGACACTATAAACTATAATTTGAGAGAACCGTTACGAAGGTAGAGGTCAGTAATTCATCCCGAACCTCCTTAGGGAAAGGGTGATTCCCGAAGCCATTCAATTTACTGAATCGAAGCTAGTTACAATACGACGCAGTTAGAGCATCAGAATTTTTTGTACTTGATCTATTTGGTTTGTTGGAAAAGGGAAAAATCTACCTAACCGAGTGTGTTTGTTATCTCTCCGAGTTGAGACTAAATGACAGGACCTAACCTAGCAAACACTAGACACAATAGACTAAAGGTTCTGCTGCCGTCTAACAGGTAACGTAAGGTACCAATTGTACCCTCGATAAGGTACCAATTGTACCCTCGAAGCTCCGTCAAACCAAGGATACATGTCTACTTGTGCGCTTATGCCTCCGTTCCGTGAGTAGCCTCGATTCCTATGCAACAACTCTATAGAATCAGTATTTCAATGACCTATCCGACATAAACTCATATCAAGCACTAAAGTACATACGTCCAAGCCAAAGCATAGACACAACAAACATAATAAATCAACCAATGCATAACCATACCAGTCATATAGAATTATCCATACCGAACCTACCAATCATATTAACCGACCCATCCTCGATGTCTGTTGTTGAATCATCATATCAAATGTGCAGTACTAGTAGGCAAATGTCACTCTAGAATGACATATCCCACACTCGACGTCTGATTGTGGGCCGGTTAAGGAATTACGGAGCCCCAGGTCGATGTCCGAGACTACTCGCGGGTCTCGGTAATTACGGAGCATTATTTCGACGTCCAAGACCGTCCAACCACATGTACCTTTTATGTGACCAAACCGAATCGTACATTTTTCTGTAAAATCTGAGAACATCAATTCCTACCAACAATCACTTGTAAGGGTCACTAATCATCCCAATTAACTCACATATTAATCCCATAATTTTTTGGGATTTCTAACGTATTATATAACGTCTAAAATCTTTGGACAGTTAAAACTGCCACGAGATGATATCTGTTCTCCTCGAAAATCATACTGTTGGATTCGTATGATTGAATACTATAATTTTTGTGTTGACAAAAAATTGAGATAGAGCTCCACGTGCCCTCACGCGCCTGGGACCCTCACTGCACGTGGGACCACGCGCTTTACTGTTCACTTCCTTGAACCTCTGGCCGGGTCTGGTTTTCTGGTCATCCGACTCGCGGCCATGTCCCGACTCAAACTCACCTATTTCTTCATCATTTGATGTGTACTAAACGTTTAAATTAATCCCACAACTGTCAGGAAGAGATCCATAGACTTAAAATTAAGAAAAGCTCACTTAAATTTGATGTTGATTCTTTACTCTTCGACCCTGTTTTTTTTTTCCAAGTCCACCGCTTGTTGTTTCCTGCCTCCAACTCATTCCTAGTTGCTCCAAAACGATCGCATTGCCTCCAGGAACCCACGCAACCTTTTACATCCCAAGTTTTGGGCTCAAACATTGGAAACCCGAAACGCATCTTCACGGGTCCAACCTCTATTCTTCATGGTTCCACATCATTTCGTGCAGTTTCCTCCTCTAATCCTTCCTCTCTTCCTCCCAAGGTCACTCCTCTATTTTTGACTTTTCTACTCTGCTCACCTCCCTAATTCTCTCACGGTGCAACCTTCCATGGTTTCGGCCATGTCCACCGAAAACCCCAAAATCCAACACTTCCACCGAAAACCCCCAAAATTGTCATTTTGTGAAATTTTTCAAGATTTTCATATCGTCTAAAGGTCCGAGTCGTTACACTAAACGTTGATTGAGGAACTCCCACTGGACATTCAAGAAACTATTTAGGAAGCGTCTGATCTGTCGTATCATTTGAGGGAGATTGTTATTGGATTACGTATAGTGAACGAAGTGTTATACTAGTAGCTCGTTGGTAGGAGAAGAGGTGAAACCTTAGGCAGAACACTATTCTATTGCACCCACGAGAAAGTTAAGCCTTACTGTGGAGGCAACATACGAGTTTTGGATACGAGAATGTTAAACCATTCCACCCGTAAGTAATTTTTTGGGCTCAGATTACCTCCCTCCGTTTGGATAATTGAGGAATGGGTGCTGACCTAAGCCCCAAAAATAGGTAAGTGAGCCTAATTAGTATTATAGGCCCAATCTGAAAACCTAGTCCACAACTCGTTTATTGGGAATTATTTGCTTAGCATTTTTCCATTTTTGAACTTATATGCCAGTTATTGACACCCAACCCAAAAGAAATTCTAGTGTGGTGGAGGCCCGACTCGTAGGCCCAATGCCTCACTCTCCTTACAGTTCACACACTTAGAACCTAGGTGAAGGTGCTGGAACACAGAGACACACTTTTCTCCCTTAGAGAAATCCGTAAGCCTTCTACCCAGACTGCGAATCCTCCATGCCCTTAGTTCAAACTACTGGAGCGTATGATCCTTAAACCCAGGCTACTATCACACCCTCATTTCTTCCTCTCACTGTCGAGTCCATCGTCACCGTCGAACTCGAGAATCTTAGACCCACGACACCAAGGGAAACCATGAGCAGCAAATCACCACCCTAATGCCCGTATCCTGACTGTGTTAACATCACATGACTCGCCTCGATGCCTCGTGACTGTTTCCGGTAAGAAAGACCTAGAAATCACTACTATATGTCATGGTGAGCTCGACTTGTTTGTAGACCCGAAGACGACCCAAAAATCATTCGTCTTTATGTATGCATTTTGATGTTAATTAGTAGACTACATGTGGTTTTATCGATCGAAGACGCGGCAGATGGGACTGTAGTGAGCCGCTAGAGTTGGGTATTTTGCGATCATCCTTCTATTTGTAATCCCTATGAATCGAAAATGACAAACATCAAAACCCTTAACTCGACAAGGACACCTTCCAGCCTAGTTTGGGCATCGACCCATTTCAGACTCGTAAGACCCGACCTGGGATTTTCAAGCTCTATTGATGGTAATCTTGATTCCTTTTTCCACCCAATCAATTTGTGAGGATCTGAGCAACACCCTGGTTGGGTATTCATGCTGGTTGCATGTTATTTAGGTTAGTATTTGGACGGTGAACGAAGAAAAGTGCACCCCTCTCGGTTTCAGGGAATTCGAAGAAGTTTGAGCTCGTTACGAGCAATGTCAGGTAGAAAACTGAACTTTGGACTTGATTTTGAGTCTTTAGGCGGATTTCAGGCGAGAAACAAAGTGTTATCCAATTTCAGGCTGCCATGAACAACGGCGGCGACGACGGTCCAGTCGTCGTCTATAGTCGACGGCTGGACCAACGGTCAGGTTTAATTGCGATCGCCAACTCTTGACAGAATATGCTAACGACGTTAACATATTCCTTTAGAAGTTGACGGAGTCATAACTGGGGTAAGAAGGGAATATTCCCTAGGAACATTCCACACGTGTGCATTGTGTTGTGCGTGCAACACGTGCGACACGTGTGGGTACTGTACACACGAGTGGAATAGCGACGCAAGTGGCAGCTGCGCGTGCGGGCGCGTGGGTGGGCGTGGGAGGGTTTTTCGACCCTTTGGTGGCGCCTGGAGCCTATTTTCGGCCCACAGAGATTCGTGGGCATGTTTTGAGATAATTGTAGACCATTTTAAGTGGTTTTCCATCCCTTAAACGACATGTAAAGCTGTTTTTTGGCTCTCGGCAACGTATAGATGTTGTTTTTTTTATTCCGGGAGCGAGTAGGTATTGTTTTGAGGAGTTTAGGACATCCCTGAATATATTGGGGGCTTGATTGAGTGAGTTAGACCATGCTGGGCCACCCTTAGAAGGTTTAAACGAATAAATTGAACGAGAAATTGACCTTGACCTCGGTAAATGGTCTTGTAGGACCAAACTGGTTGGGAACACGCGGTTAGCTGGATTTTGTCAGGTGATTCGACTCCCCGACTAGTGTGAGTGGACCCCATTCCCTAAACCTATGTTTTTATACTATTTGTTACTCGCACGTTTTACGTTGTTGCAAAATTTATAATTGTTGAATATGCATGATTTACTATGTGATAATTGTGGTGTGAGATTGTGATGATTGGTTACTATGCATGTTCAGTTATGTTTATCTACGGTGATATGGTTAGTATGCATAGTGGTATGTTTCGAGTCATATTTATTGCACTGCATGAGAGTCCTTAGAGGCATTAATGTGATTGAGATAGTGATAGAACCCACTTAGGAGTCGGCAGTATCTAGTACCCGTCTGTAGGCCACAGACCAGTCATCTATGTGATTGTTTACCCGCGCTACTCGATATACTAGTTAAAAAGCGCCAATCATGTCCCCGAGCTCTAGAGGACTCGAGGTGACAGTGCCAAGCACCCAGTTTTTTATGTCAGGACCCGTCCCAATCCCCCAGGGATTAACGAGGAACGCTCCTGATCTCGTCTGACACGGAGTGTTAGACCAGAGAAAATTTGAACTTTTAGCCCGAAGGCTTCCCGAGTACGCCAGGATCCGGAGGAGGTATGTGATGTCTCGGTCTCTGCTACAGTCTGCACCGTATTCAACCTGAAGGGCATTGAAAAAAGAAAGACTGTGAGTGGACAAAAAGTAATATTTCAGAAAACACATTTCATAAAAGACCTTTTATGCCCTTCACTAAAAAAACATGCATGCATAGTAAAACCATTTATCCAATCACATATGTTTAAACAACCACATCCATACGGGCTCCTGCCCAAAACCATTTACAGAAAACCATAATATAGTAAACATATGTGGGATCTCAGCCCAAATCCATTTATCATCATAAAAAACAATTTCGTAAACCAATTGAAATCATGTTTATCCATAATTCATATAACCAATCCTGTCACCGTATCTAGAGCTACGCACGTGCTACCCGGGGTCTCAAAGCCCAAGTCTCTCAGGGTCCACCCAGGTCAATGTCCGTAGATCAATGACCTTCCCTGAGGTTGTAATCCATAGCCTTTCTGAGAGTAAGGAACCCAACAGGGGTGACTCCACTCAGTCAGTGCTTCGTGACTACTCCGGGGTCCACCCAAGCCAACGACCCTCCCCAGAGGAGACAATTCATATATAAAGGATGGTATACGAAAAACCTTTCAAGGGTTCATACCCGGCCCCCATAAGCCGTCATGAACCAATAAAAACCTTTCAATGGTTCATGCTGGTCCCCATAAACCGTCATGAACCATAAAAACCTTTTAAGGGTTCATGCTGATCCCCATAAACCGTCATGAACCATAAATCCATTTATGGGTCCTTGACCCGAAATCAAAAGCTTAAAACATAACTGGGCCCTAAGCCCGAATCCACATACAAACTGGGCCCCGTGCCCAATTTAGTAAACCAAATGGGCCTTGTGCCCGATACGTAAGTCAACTGGGCTCCGAGCCCGATACTTCGTTAACTCAAATGGACTTCAAGTCGGAGAGTTCGTAAATCAAAGGGGTCTCTTGCTCGGTCATATTTCCAAATCCGAAATCGATTCAAGAACCAATTGGGCCTCTAGCCCGAGAACGTCACTAAAAGGGACTTCGAGTCCGAGGGTTTCCAAAACAAATGGGTCTCGAACCCGAGTTTACCTTTTCAAATCCAAAACCATTTCATGAAATCATTTCCAAAACTATAAGCACGAAAAATCAGTGCAAAATCGAAAACCTCGATTTACGTGCAAGCACGTAAATCACCTCGAAATGCGTGAACCCATATGAATCACAATAATCCAAATCATCATCATAGAATCAAAGTCATAAACCATATAAAACATTTATGCATGCATCACAGTTTAGAAATCAAGGTCCACTCACAGACTGTCCTAAGCTGCTGCCTCGATTTGCATGTCGTAAGCCTCACCGGGCTAATCGTCGTCACTGAGACTCCCAAACTTGTCCAAATCAATCTAGAGGATTACTAACTATCTTATTAACCTCTCATTGAAGCCCCAAAATTTTCTAGAATTTTTAACTATTTTTAATCCCAATCCTAAACTTTCGGATGTCCCGAACATTATCGAGACGGTGTCCGATCGATACGAAACCAGTCCCAAAATGTTCGTTACATCAAAAGGATGATTTTGTATGTTGGAAGCATCCCCAAAATGTAGGCCATGCGCCCACAGGCGTTGGCCAAAGCCCCTGCGCGTGGGAGCCACGCGTCGGGCACTGTGCTTCTCCTTCCTCGCGTGAACCAGTTAGTCCAGCTGGTTAGAACCGGATCTGACCAGCGAGACCGGTTCGGTGTTTTTCCTTTCATTTTTCAGTCCGTTTCAATCCCCTTGTAATCCCATCCTTCCTACCTAAATCCTAGGGACCTAACCATATAAAAAGGACGAAGAAAAACGCCCTAAACTCCTAGTTCGAATTCCTTTTTTCACGGCCAAAGTTTCCCATTAAATTTCTGGGCCATCCAGCCATCTTCTACCCTCAAAATCCATCCCTTAATCATCATTCTAGCCCTAAACTCACTTCACAATCTATAGAAAATGACCTAAACGTCTAAATCCAAATATGAAGATTTGAATCCAAAATGTACCTTGTCGGGGTCTTTGGCCGCCGTCCACGACGGTGCCATCCTCATCGTCTCCTTTCATTCTCTCTCTTCCATTCATGTCGCAAATGCAGCAGGTGAAGTTTGGGGGAAAGGTGGTATGTGTGGGTTTTTCAAAATGGGGAATGGTTTCGGGCTTGGTGGGTAGATAGAACATAAAAGGGAGATGCATGTATGGGAGGCAGTGAACAATGGATGAGTGACACTTGTCACTCATCCATTGGGCCTGAGAAAATATCTGGGGCCCACTTGAGATAAAAGTTAAGTCGTTTCGTAAATCGTGCAATAGTGACCCAAAACTTCCGTGAACCGTAACTTCTCCCGATCTACGTAACAGTCATCGACCCTCTACCATCGGACCTCCCAGGTCAAAAGTCAACTATTTGCCTCTTTTAACTAAATTACCAAAATACCCATGAACTTCCGAACGTCATAACTTCCTCCTCGAATGTCGGAATCGGATGCCACCTGTCTATGAACTCGTGATGTCCCAAACTACGTCACGATCATCGGTTAAAGTCCATTTGACCGCCTGAAGGAAAAGTGAACATTTTGCCCATTCTAGGGGCAAAATTGTCATTTTGCACCGTCCGTCCGAAAGTACCCCACTAATCACCGATTAATCTCACGAATCCTTGATTAGTCACTAATCTAATCCCGAAATTCGGGACGGGTCGTTACACTTTATATGGTCGAGGTACGCGAGTAAGATACCTAGTTGTGTTATGAGTATGAGACTCGATGCGACTCAAGAGCAATTTGATGTGGGTTGATATTGAGGCATATTTACGGTTTCTGCATGGCTCATATGTGCATCTTATTTAGACTATTATTGTTTGACTGATATTATATTGCTTGTACTACATGCAAGTATACTTTAACTGTTTTGGGATTTATTTTAAAATGTGGGGTTAAATGTTGTTCATTGAAAATGGTTTTACATTGAAATAACGACTGGGTCCACTCACCCTTTGTGTTTTAAACCCCTTAGGTTTCTATGGTGCACATGCACTTCGAGGAGTGTGGTTGTTGCTCAGACACTCACCCCAGTGTAGAGTGAAGGTGACGGTCATATTGGGCATCGATAGGTAAAGTTTTCTATGTATGACTGTAACAACCCGTTCTGAGAATTGGGATAAGTAGAGTGATTAAGGTGTGATGAGTAAGGTTAATCAAGGGTTAGGTGGTCCCGAGGGGTCCGGGAACTTAGAATGACGATTTTGCCCCTAGGTTGGGCAGAAATGTTGACTTTTATTTCGGGTGGTCAAGTGGGGATTGACCAGTGACCAGGACGTATTTGAGGACGTCACGAATCCGTAGGCAGGTGGCACGCCTGATTCCGACATCCGTGGAGGAAGTTGTGATGTTCGGAAGGTCGATGGCATTATCGTAATTTTGGTAAAATAGGGGGAAAAGTTGACTTTTTGAATAATCGAGTTTTGGTAGGTTGACCTAGGAGGGTTAGATAGTTCTTGTCGTCCTGAGTTCGATGACAGGCGGCACGTGTTCATCGGACTTACGAGGTAAGAGTTACGGGTCTAGGAAGTTTCGGTAAAACCGTAAAATGAGTAAAACAGGAGGGTATTTTGGTCATTGTGGCACATTGGGATTTGTGCAGAGATAAAAGAATGGATGGCTGGGATTTAAACAGATGGGATGTAGTTGGAAGGGATGGTGACACGTGTTGAAGGACTGGAGGATTCTGGTGGAATCCTGTGTGTTCACGGTCCCAAATAATTGGGGTGCAACCGTGCAGTCCTTCGATACACAGAGAAACAGAGTGAGAGCTTGAGGGGAAATCGACTGATCTGGGTGCAAGGGTGAGTGACTGGTGAGTTGTGAGAGTGATAGTGAAGCAAGGAGGAGCTGCTGGTCGTGTTTTGGCAGTGCAATTGTGCACGGCGGCACGGCGGAGGTGAGGAGAAGAATTGGGGGAAACAGGGAGGCTGTGAACGTTTGGTGGTGGCTACGCCGTGAGGCGGTTCAAATCAAGACAAGGAGAGGCTGAGGAGATTGTAGGGAGTCCAACGACCACCGTGGTAGGCGGCAGTGCGCACGGCGGAGCTGCAATCGAAGGGTAAGTCTTCCTGCTCTGTTTTCCCGTGGAATTTCATTTGGAAAGTCGTGACTCTGGGCTGAGAGTCGAGAAGATTGGAGGTTAGGGTAGTGATCAGGGAGGTCCTAGGTGTCGATTAGGGTGGTCGCCGTGACGGGGCCGTACGCGGCGGAGCTCAGTCGAAGAGGGGTTTCTTTTACCCTGTTTCGGCAGTGGACTTCGAACGGTAAGTCGTGACGATTGGGGTTGTGTCGAAGGTCTAGGAGAGGTGGTTTAGGTTCAGTGAGGTTCAGGGAAGCGTTTGGTGAAGCCACCGTGAAGGACGGTGAGCTGGGTGGTCGGATCGTGAAACAGAGTTTGGGGAGGTTTGATTTCGAGCTTGAGACGACGGGTAGGAGGCTGTGTCGAGGTGATTGGAGGATGGGGATGCTTAGAGTAAGGTTGGACGAAGCTTTAGGTGAAGAGAGGGAAGGAAATCGTGCAGGCACGGCGGAGAACCGTTGACGCCGGTTCAGCTGTAGCCTACTGTGTTGAACCGGGTCGACGTAAGGTTGAAGGTGCACTGTAGCTGGCGCGTGGGGCCACGCGCAGCCACTTTGGGCGGCGCGTGGAGGCGCGTGCGGCGGTTCTGGGAGAAACGGTCAACATAGTTTTTGGTCTAGGAGTTGTTGTGAGTTCAATGGAGTTGGTTTCGGGTTAATCGGAAGTCGTTTGAGTGTAGTTCCGCGAGGGTGAATGTGTAGGGTCCCGGGGTTTTAAGTCTTTGGTCCGGGGATTTTTTTGAGGGCTTTTAGGTGAGTGTTCGTAGACGTGCTAGTAACGTAATTTGACGGTGTTTGACAGGATCGGGATTTCCCGAGGAAGCCGAGGAACGGGCTGGACGTTCGGGACGCGAGTAGGGCTCAGTACTGTGAGTGGACCCTTTCTCTAAACTCGAACATGCATAACTGTTTTCTATAATTGTTTTATGGTTTTAATCATGATTATCGAATATGTTTGGTTGGTTTTGCATTATTACACGTTTTTCGAGAAAAAGACGGTTTTGGCACGGTTTTCGAGAAAATGTTGGTTTTCGGATTTTGATGCCACATTTGGGGATTTCCACTGATAAAGGTTTTCTAATAATGATATATGGGTTATGAAATGTGATTTGTGATTACATGGGGTTTTGGTATGAAAATAGATATTTTCCGGATTTGGGTTCGGAATGACGGTTCTGAATGCCGGAAGGGCTTCGGACCAGTGATTTCGGATTCGGGTTTGGATATGGATTGGTAAATGGTTTTCAAATGATTTTGGGATTGGATTTGCTGGATCTGGTTATTGGGTTTAAAGACCCGGATATATGTGACGGGGGACCGGCCGGATTGGGTTTAAAGACCCGGATTGAGTTTAAAGACTCGGGAGTTTAAAGACTCGGATATATATATTGATTTTCCCCCGTAGGCCTTGAGTTTAAAGACTCGGGAGTTTAAAGACTCGGATATTATGAAGGCCTGGATTGAGTTTAAAGACTCGGGAGTTTAAAGACTCGGATAGGTCCAGCAGGTTTGATCGAGGAAATGATGATTTGGTGGTTATGGTTTTTGATACGGGTTCTGATACTCATATTATGGTTTCTTATGATATTTTATAGTGTTTCTGTTTCTTATGATGTTAAGAATGATTCTTTATAAATGTGTTTATAACTGTTGGTTATGCATGTGGTTTCAAAACGGAGGGTTTAACTCGGTTTTCTTATAAAATGGTTTTGAACTTTTGTACCTTTTGGTCCACTCACATTTTCTGTTTTAATTGCCCTCCAGGTTGTGGAGCTAGCGCGGGGTCTTGACGTCGAGGCAGTGTTCAAGGCATAGAAGTGACGTGAGGGATCCTAGAAGAGTTTAAAGGCTTCTGTGCGTGTACTTTCTCGGTTTTTTTTTATTTTCCTTGTAATGTAGTGCTATGCTCTGTAAACGATAAGGATTTTGGGATATTTTATAATTACTCCTGCGTTTGACTGGGTTCGAGTGAGTGTTCCTTAGGTGTTGTGTCGGGGAGTCAGACGGGAGCGGGATTTACCTCGGGTTTCGGGGTGAAACCGGGGTGGGTCCTGACAATGACCATCAAATATGTACGTCTATACTTTAAGCTTCCATTGTTGTGTGGAGTGTGCTCGGTTTTTATCGGGTAGGTTCTACTCGACTCTTTACAAAGTGTCGTTTTTAATCTAAATGACTTTGTCATTTAGACATCATCGTTCAGGTGTCGGCCAGCGTGCCTTGACCTTCGTGTCATAAATGAATTTTTTGAGTCGGGGTGTGTCATTTTGGGATAAATTCAAGTTTTTGATCTATTTTAAAACTAACTCTAAGATTTAGGAGACATTTTCGATAAAAAGCCCAGACGAATGGCCGGGCTGAATGGTGTGAAGACAGCTTAACAATAAACATTTGACCCAATTATCGGATAAGCAAAGTTAGTGTTATAACATGTAAGTAATTGGTAAATTTCAGAGAAGCAGAATCAATGTTGTAACTTGTAAGTAATTGGTAATTTTCGAACAAGTCGCGAGCTCGGATCAGCATACGTCCATCTTGTCATTTACAGCACCGAATCGCCAGCTCGGGTTGGGTCGTGGGTGGGGTGTAGGCTTCACCATTTGACCCAAAAGCCCATGGGCTTATGGGGGCCCGATAAGCTCGATGGACAAAAACCCGACCCGACCCGCTATGGGCCATGGGCCAGCCCAGCCCGAGAGTTAGCGGGCTAGGCTTGGGCTTATGATGTTCAAACCCGATAGGCCCGATAAAGCCCGATAAACCCAGCCCGACCCGCCCGTAATAAACTCGGCCCATAAGCTCGAAAATATAAAATATTTATTATTTAAAAATTAATACTCAACCCATTCTTAATACTAATATTTCAACCCAAACCCAAATCTCAGCCCCAAGTCCACCTAATTTATTTTAAAAAACCCAATACTCAATACTCAATACCCAATACCCAATACAAACCCTAACCACTCATCCACCTACTTAATAAGCCCAACGTTTTTGGACCCTTGAGTATTTTATTTTAACGAGACCACATTTTTGCACCCTTGTGTATTTTTTTTCATTATTAATATTTTTTGTAATTTTAAAATTTGAGACATAATTTATTGCAAAAGCCTACGTAAGCCCGATCCAAGTGGGCTTAATAGGCCCGATCCAAAAAGCCCGATATAAACCAGGCCCGATAAAAGCCCGTGGGCTCTTTTTTATGTCATTAAGCCCGCCCGGCCCGGCTCGCAAATTTAAAAATTATTTAATAAGCCTGGCCCGGTCCGGCCCGACTCAATGCCGAAGCCTAGTGGGGTGGGAGTATAAAAGCTGCCAAGTCGATTTTGGGTTTTAGGGTTTCTCCAATTAGCACTCTTTCAATTTGCTTCCAGCTCTTCCTTCCTATTACAATACACAGCCATGACTGCGCAGACACAGGAAGAGCTTCTCGCTGCCCATCTCGAACAGGCAGCCATCGATGTAAGTTTTAAGTTTGTAACTCTCTCTCTCTCCGCCAAGAGAAATGATTGATGGCTATTTGGCGGGGAGCCTCTGTTCAAGTTGATTAACTATATATCTATCCAGGGTATATGTATATATCAATCCTGTTTTGATAGGTTAACATACTAATTCAAAATTCATGCAAAGATGTCATGATTTGGGATTTGATTTTAATGAAAGTACACAGCTTCGGAAATGCCAAAGAAGAATGGTTATGGCTCACTTATTTTGAAGTTATTTAAAAGAATGAAAGTAAGTGGAATACAACTTTACATTAGATCAATAGTATTCCCCTCAACAACTGTATTTCTGTACCCAGGAGCTCAGATGTATTTATTGCCTTACATTTAGAATCATTATTGTATATAAATGTTTGCTTAGGATGTTGTAGCTAACTTGTGTTCAAAAGGATGTTGTAGCTAACTTAGAATTAGCTTGCGATGCCCACATCGTGGAAGTTTAAATCTCTTCATATCCTATTTATCTTGTTTTATTAACTCTATCATAAAACAGCTATGCTTAGGATGTCTTTAATTTAATGTTCTTTTGTTGGCAGCCCGATCAGCCTACTGTTGAAGAGGAGGAAGATGAGGATGATGATGATGAAGATGACGATGATGACAAGGATGATGATGAAGCTGAGGGTAAGTTTATTGCACTAGATGCGGATGTATAATATTTTCTATAATTCAGAATGGAATTGATTGTAGTTCTAAGATTCAAAATCATTATTTATAAATAAATTTTCTTGCTAAGAGTAAGCGTCTCAAAATTTTGATTTTTTTGTATCTATTAGAGATCCGTCATTTTAAGTGCAACATATTAGCAATCTAGTTGGGATGGTTTGTGTGGCATTAAATTAATAGCATGAGCTACTCAAGCTTATAATAGTTTGAGCAAATGACATTCTAGGTTTAGTTGATGATAAAACATCATGATGGTTGTTTACTTCACTGTTCGAGTCATTAGGAATCTACCCACTATATGTATGTAAACTTCCTAATTATCTTCTCACTCTTCCCTTCTTTGTGGTCAGGACAACTAGATGGGGAGGCAAGTGGCCGCTCAAAGCAAAGCAGAAGTGAAAAGAAAAGCCGCAAAGCAATGCTGAAACTTGGAATGAAACCCATTCAGGGTGTTAGCCGGGTTACAGTCAAGAAGAGCAAGAATGTTCGTGCATTTCTATTGTGATTTTTATTATTTGATTGCCTTGTAAATTTATCTGTTTGCAATAGTATTTTTATGTTTTGGTAACATTATTCTTTTTTTGGCTTTGAAAACCAGATCTTATTTGTGATATCGAAACCGGATGTTTTCAAGAGTCCAGCTTCAGACACATATGTTATCTTTGGTGAGGCAAAGATTGAGGACTTGAGCTCCCAACTGCAGACTCAAGCTGCAGAGCAGTTTAAGGCTCCTGATCTCAGTAATGTGATCTCCAAACCTGAGACCTCGGCAATTGCTCAGGATGATGAAGATGTAGATGAGACCGGGGTGGAGCCCAAGGACATCGAGTTGGTGATGACACAAGCTGGAGTATCTAGGTCAAAGGCTGTAAAAGCACTGAAGGCTGCAGATGGAGACATAGTTTCCGCAATCATGGAGCTTACCAACTGAGTTTTTAGATATGTTTTCGCATCATGTTTTTGGTATTTGTTTGTATGCGCCATGGGGTTGCCAGATCTTGTGTGTTTCAAGTCGGTCTGGATTATTCCAATTTACTTGTATGCTCCTCTCAACCTTGCTGTATCAGTAGCAAACTGGGACTTGCATTGCATGAAACTGAGCCATGCATGCTGGTTTTAAGTTATGTGCTTTTTTGCTGATGTGCGTTTATTCTCACAACCATAATTTGATGATGCTAATCTTCTATGACGCCAAATCAAAGTCCCAAACATGCGCCCATAAGTTTGGCCCTTGGGGTTTGGTGAAATCATTGCTCAGAGCTTGAATTTGGAAGTTTTGTTGCTTCCACAATCTGTATTCGTGTTTGAAAACTCCATTGCTGTTTGGATTTTAGATTGTTGAAAGTAGAATTGGAAGTTGTGAAATTGGAATTTGATAGAACTTTGGGTGTTCGTAAATGGTACACCCATAAAGTTTCATTTTTTGCTAGTTTGACGTACAATAGTATTTTGGTTTAGGACAGATACAATAGAGAGCATATTTATAGATCATAATTGTAAATAATTATTAATACAAGTAGCAACCATCAATACAAATAGGGCTTTTTTTGTGTTGGCTTTCGTGTGCTCGTATTTATTTCCAAATGTGGTCTGTCTAATATTTTCGTTGATTTATTTGTTAATTTGTAATCTAAACATGACGATCGTGGTTTTAGTCTATCTACATTTTGGGTAGGCAGTGGACATGGATTCTCAAAAGGCATCCATCATCTTCCTAGTTCCTTCGTGTCAATGCATTTTAATTTTGAGAATCGAGCTGAGTTACCGACATTAATTATTTATTTTTATTTTTATTTTTACAAATGTTGTAATATTATCTTAAAATCAATTCTTTTTTTTTTTTCAAAAAATATATTTTTATTAACTAAACACGAGTAGAAATGCCAGTATCTTAGCGAGAAGGTAAACAAAAATCTATATATATTACTGGATCATACAAAAATCTATAATATTACTGGATCATACAAAAATCTATAAATATTCTTAATTCTCCATATTCATTACAGTAAAATCCCTTTTGTATTTTTCTTGGGTAAAATTGAAAGCTGTTTCCTTGTCTTTTACGTTTACGTTTTTAAGAAGAGTACAAGCACCTTGCGAATTGCGATCCCTTTGAAGTTCTGAAATTTGATCG
Organism: Prinsepia uniflora; assembly: GCA_032719365.1. Classification (NCBI taxonomy): domain Eukaryota; kingdom Viridiplantae; phylum Streptophyta; class Magnoliopsida; order Rosales; family Rosaceae; genus Prinsepia; species Prinsepia uniflora. Next base: position 28,666,003 of record CM064873.1, read on the forward strand.
TTTGATTGATACGAAAGCTGGACGAGAGCGAGAAAGGAACAAACAACCTGTAAATGGAGAGGCGAGGGCGTGGCCATCGTCAGCCTCGAAACGTTTCTTCTTCAGATTCAACGCCTCCTCGGTCCAACACCGTAGCTTCGAGTTCGAGACCCACGGCAGCTGCCAAATTCTCGAGCAGAGGTGCAACTGGTAGTGGTGAAAGAGCACAAAACGGCGATCTAGATGACCCTTCCGACCTTCCCGCCATAGTGGGTACTTGCCCTTTGATGTGCCCAGGTCAAACTCCATTAGCGCTTCATAATTGTTTTCGATTGGCTCATAGTTTTTTCTGTTATGATGCCGATGCTCAAATTTCTGATGCATTTACATGTTGTTTATGTATGCAGAAGGAGAGAGGGCCCAGCGCGAGCGGCTTCGCGATTTAGCCGTGTTTGAGAGGCTACATGGACATCCAACTCAATCATGTCCAGACCTTGCCGTTAAAAAAGTAAGACTCCGACTTCATTGTCTTCTGTTAGGTAACTATTTGACACTATTTGGATATTGAACAATGGGAAGTTTAAGGTGAAATAGAAATGAGAAATCAGTAGTACTCGAAAAAACAGTCTTTTTTGTGCCATCTTTAGTTTTCTATCCGCCTTTGTTCATAGCTGTTATCATATGAGATTGGGAGTTGTTCCTTAAAGGATAAATTAATAACAACTCCTTGACAACCCTTTTTTTCCCTAAAAAATATGAAGCATAGCTATTAAACTAAAGGCAAGTCCATTAGTTGGGACTGATGCAATTGCAGGTCCCTCAAAGCAGCAAGGGCGTGATTCTTTTATCATTCCACAGCTTCAGCTTGTTATTTACCCACTTACAGTATACTGTACAGATCCTTGTATATTTGCATGTTTATATACTGGCAATGCTAGTCACTACCTCTTGGATTCAAGAGATCGAAAAATTACGCGAGGGAGCTCAATTTTATAATTGAACTTATATGGTACAGTTGATTTTTTTTCCTTTGAAATTAAGAATGAAATCCCTGTTGTCTCGGGTTTAACGGTAGGGTATAAAAAGTTTTAGGGAGGGGGTGGGGGTGTTTAGGTTGGAGTGGTGGTAGAAGAGCTTATGACTCAGGGTTTAGGGTTTAGTGTTGGCACAAAATCCAATAACTAAACCCTAAACCATAAGCGATTAACCTAATCTTTTAATATCGGATAATAAAGATTTTTCAAATTCAAAGTTAAATTTTTTGAAGAATTCTTGCTCTTAATTGTTTTTTTTTTTAAGCTGGATTGTCCTTACATTACTCCCTAAAATGAACAAGTGAAAAAGAAAAAAGATGGTAAGTGTGAGCACCGTTTTCAAAAAAAAATGAAAGGAAAAAAAAAAGCTACTAAATAGGGATTAAAAGCTTTAAAGTGTGTTTGAGTAATTATTAAGGTGGCTAGGGATTGTAAAGTTTCAAAAGTATGGTTAGTGGAGTTTTGAGTAAACATTGATGTTGCCAAGGACTAATCAATGGATTCCTTTAAACTTTGATGTTGTCTACAGCATTAAGTAAGAAGTGTTTTAAAAAAGAAAAGAGAGTGAGGGGTTTGGGCTTTAGAAATCTGTTGATCAGAACTAAGACTTTGCTAAGAAAGTAGCTATGGTTTTCCCTGCTCGGAAGAGAATACCTTTAGCATGCAGTGGTTAGAAACAAGTCCAAACTTGGTGAGAATGGTTGAGATACTAAGGTAGTTTTGAAAGGTAATATTTCAAGGTTATGTTTCTTATTGAATCTAGCTGGGAGAAATCACTTTGAAATACTTATTTTCTAGGATTTACAGATTACCTAGATAGCACAAGACTCTCTCTAGCCTTTATGAGTTCTACATATATCCTCTGATCTGGGGCTTCGGTTCAAAGGAACTTGCAAGATTTAGAGTTGGTGGACTTATCATCTTTCTTATTGACTCTAGAATATGTTCGGCTACGACCTGCCAGGACTGAACAAGAAGTTGGCTTCTTGAATCTGCAGGACTCTTCTCCATCAAATCTTATTTCTATTTTTTTGCATGCTAATGATTCAGATATGATTTTCAAGGTTGCAAGAGTGATCTGGAATCTGTTGATCATGATAGTTTGCACTCTCCTGAGGTCTTGAGTCTTAGGTTGCAACTGTGTAGGGAGTTTCAAGTAAGCTGGTCTATATCCAGGGACCGTTTCTCTTTAATGTCCATGAAGTATAAATTACTGGGGAATGGGAAAAAGACTAAGGTTTTGCGGGATGCATACTATTGGCTATTTTTTTTTTTTGGGTAATCTGGTTGGAGAGAAATAAATGTATCACCGAAGATACTGGCAGCAAGAGAGAGGAGTTTGATAAATTACCGGTAGGGGCAAGGAGGCTAAGTTTTTGCATGATGCATACCGTTGGCTTTTGCATTTTTTTTCTTCTCTCTTTTCGTTTTGGGGCGTGGCAGTTTTTTATGTGGGTGGTGGGCTGGGTGGGTGTAACCGAAGAGAAATAAATTTGTTATTGAAGATGCTGGAAGTAAGAGAGAGGAGTTACGGGATAGAGTCAATTTTCTGGTCTTCCTTATGGGCCTCCTGCAAAATTCAGGGATTTATCTTCTTCAGGCGTCTGGCTAGATTGGAAACCTGGTATACATTAGGTTTCGTGCTGCTCAACCGGTTTTAGCTTACGAAAGCTTTTTCTTCTTCTTCTTAGTTTGTTGTTTATGCCTTACATTTTGTGGGCATTGTCCACTCCATTCTTAATTTTATTATTATTAGCAATAACATTTGTTTCTTTATAAATAAAAATTGAATTAAATATGTAAGATTTTCAGTTTCAAAGTACCATATTCAATTATCTTTGTAGCTAAACTTGGAATAACAACATGAAAATTAAGCTCATCCAAACTGGAATTATGATATCCCTAAGTTCAATATCTTGAAAGTAGAATTTCAAGCAGATGCCTATGTGATACCAAATCTAGGCAACCAAAAATGCCTAAATATCATCTGGATACAAGGATTTAAGGCAAGGGGAATTGGATTTTGACAACAAGAATGCATTGATTTAAAAATTCATGAAATTAATTAAATTTTTTTTTCATGCATTGGTCGAAACAACTCCTTAACATGTAATGCAAATGGAGCTAACACGTGATTTATTCTTCTAGTTTTTCAGAACCATGTCCACCAAACAAGTTGAAGCATTAGATGTCCGCCCGCTTCCTGTGCTGGAAGGCACCTTGAATTACCTTATGAATTTGTTTGATTCTAGAGAACATCCTTTTGACGTGGTTTTTGACTTCCTCTTTGATCGAACAAGGTCGATAAGGCAAGATCTTAGTATGCAGAATATTGTCAATGATAAAGTAATCCACATGTATGAGAAAATGGTACGAGTTCCATGTAAAACCTTTTGTCCCTTTGAAGTTTAATCTTCATGGTAACCCTATGCAGTTAATATTTTCAGTTCCTTAACATACTTTCTGGTTGATCAGTTTGGATCCATATGCATTGCAACTCAGTTATTACTTTGAATTCGTGTAATTCGGCTGGTTTCTTTTATACTTTTTTAATCATCTCATATATAGAAAATACTTAGGTGCTGTCTTGTGCTGATCGTTCGTGAAGCTTATGTGGTTCTTATGCAAACTGCAATAATATTAATCAACACAATAACCTTTGTACAAAATGATATTATGCAATAAAGAACAGATTCAGAAGCTAATGAGACTTGTGTCTTGACACTGGACTGTGCTCAAAGGACAAATGGGTGTGTATAGTGTTTGTTCAAGTGGTTGTATGACACAGTGATCCCTCAGTGATAGCTTAAATTAGTGAAGTACACATCTCAAGTTTGAGTTCACCTAGCTTAAAGGCACAAGCTCATATGTACTACAAAAACATCTTTCTCTCCTTGGTACAGAAATGATAATAGAATATAGTACCAAATTTGTTTTGAATTTAGATCTCTTAACCCTAGAGATTCCAAAAATCTTTATTTATTTACAGTGTTCACTGCACAGGTCAAGTTTCATGTCATATCTCTTCGCAAGCTTCGAGGTTGTAGCAGTCAAAATACTCCTTCAATGCATCACCTGAACATGGAGCCGCTTTCAAAGACACTAACATCACTGTATAACTTTATGATGCAAATCGGGATTCCAATTCTATGTATGAAAATGAGGCTGAGTTTTGTTCGTTTTATGTGCTACTTCATCTTGGGCCTAACAGCCAACCAATGGTTGATCTCGATTGCATTTTTATGTTCATTTCATTTTCTATGTTCTTTATTTCTGCTTTGTGTGTGTGTGTCCTATATATGTGAAATTTTGCTTGTTCTGATCCCAGGGAGAGTCGCTTTCTTGGTGGTTTCATCATGTACCTTCTGCAATAATCAAATCTAAGGAAATGTGCTTTTCCAGAAATATTTTACGGTAATCTCCACTTGCGTTTTTTTTTTTCTTATTAAAGGTAATTGGCATGATAAAATGATTTTACTTCCAATATGAAAATGCTTTCACGTTTCCTATATGAAAATGTTTCCATTAGTATTAGTAGTTTGAAAAGTGAAAGATGGTCAATTTCTGCAACAGCTATTTTCGGATGGGAAACTATAAGCGTTTCTTAAGTACTGTAGCATCTGAGGCATCTTATCTTCACTACTGCATTCTTGAACCTTATGTTAATGAGGTACATGAATATCCACAGTGCTTACATGACTTCTATTCCGATTTCTTATAATCTGTATGTTTACTTTGGCCAGTCTTGCAAGGACAGTTTTTGGTCTTTTAAATGCTAAATTTTTTGGCTTTAATGCTTCGGATGATAAAATTTGACTCTTATTTCTTGCGTTTGTTAACTTTGAAAGGTTCGAGCCCTAGCTGTGTCATGTATAAATAATGGTGGATACAAGCTTCATCAATATCCGCTGGCACACTTATCAAAGCTGTTGATGATGAGGGTACATTTTCAATAACTGGCGTTTACTAGAATTTATTAATTTTATGTCTTAATAGTTTCTGAGCTACTTTAAGCTGTATGTGGTTTTTCAGGAATCAGATATGGAATCTTTTTGTAAAGCTTGTGGTCTGGAGATTGGTACTGATGAGGAAGGATATAATTTGTTACCTATTAAGCAAACCACTTTTTGTCATCCCAAGGATGGGTTTCAAAGCTACAGTTTTTTAGGCTTGGAACAATTGGAGAGGTAACTTGAAAACTTTCTGACGCTACATGTCCTCCTGTGATGAAATCCTTCACCGTTATAGCCTGTCAAAATTTGTTACTGAAGGTCTAGGGATGAAAACATTTCATAGCTAAGTGGTTGATGTTTTTCGCACTAGGTTAGAGTCGAGGGATCATTTGTAATTTTTGTTTTTTGTATTTTGTTTTTTGTTTTGTTCTTTTCTCTTGCAAAATGTATTTGTATAGGCTAAAGTTATGTTACCTACAGCAGATGACATCAGCTATCTGCAGTACCATCGTCCTCGCCAAGTCCCTTAGCAATCAACTGATTCAACTTCATCAAGTTATATGTCAATTTTCACCAAATCTCCGGAGAATTTATTCGATCAGGGTCCATCTGTAGAGAACATATCAGGCATCGATAACATTTTGGATGGTGGGCGACATGTATCGCTTCTAGTCCTACTTGGATAAACCACTACTTGGTGCAAATTACTCTCCAATATTTGTTTTGTAATACTATGTTTGGTGAGCGGTATTGGGTCACATGGGTAATCCATCCATGTATTTGGAATGAAAAAATAGCTTGGATTGCATAAGCTTTCTTTTATGTTTATTCCACACTGTTATTATGAAGGCACATTTACTTTTACAATTCAAAATATATTGAATTTGATGAATTATTCACTCGGTTGTTTACCAAGTTAACATGACCCTTTTTCGAAACCACTTTGATAGTTGTGAAGGATCTTGCTTCTATCACCAATCAGTTATTAACCAAGTTGACATGACCCTTATTATGACACGACTGATGCTTTTTAATTAGTATAGTGAGCAGTGCGGGTGAACGATCACGTGGAGGACTAGTGTGTGGCATACAGACGGGTATTAGATACCAGCAACTCCTAAGTGGGTTCTAATATCTCAATTTTATAAATGCCCTGGGAACTCTCATGTAATGCAATGTACGACTCAACACATGCAACTATGTATACGTACCATATTACCATCAATAAGCATGCTCAGATATGCACAATCATTATTACATATAATCATATAATTGAATATCACCAATGTATCATGCGTGCTCAACAAATATAATTTATGCAAACACCGTAAAACGTGTGAGTAATAACATGAAATACAGGTTTAAGAGAAAGGGGTCCACTCATACTGGTCGAGGAATCAGATCACTTGGCAAATCATATCAACCACGTGTTCCCATCTAGTCCAGTCTAGTAAGACCACATACCAACACTAAAGTCAACTTACGTTTCCAATCTATTTTCCTAAACCCCTCGAGGGTGGCCCAACATGACCTAAAATCTCCCTACAAGGGCTCTAGTGTGCTTAAATAATGTCCTAAGCCCACAAGATAGTGCCTCCATGTTATCGAGATCGGAAAAACAGTACCCATGCACTGTCGAGAGTCGAAATATGACTTTACGGGTCGAATCGAGGCTGAAAAAGGGTTTAAAACGCTGAAAAGGACTTGAAAATAAGCCCACGTGCCAACGGAGGGCTGGAAAAGTGGCTCACGCGCCGGTAGGGAGCCCCACGCGCATCATTGGTTTCTATGTGTTGCTACAATGCTCACACATGTGCACTGCATCACCCGCATCGCACGCATGCATAGTGCCACATGTGGCATATTTCAAGGAATATTCTCTTTTAACCTCAGTTATGACTCTATTATCTTCCAACGGAATATGCTAATGTCGTTAGCATATTCCGTCAAAAGTTAACGGTCACCGTCTAACTTAACGGCTGGTCTAGTCGCTGGAGACTCGTGAGAGATGACGATCGGACCGCTATCGCCACCGCCGTTCACGAGGGTTCGGCACAAAAAAAAACCAGCACATTACTTCTCAATTTCCACCCAAAGACTCAAATTTACACCAAGACTCTAAATAACAGGTTTACATATTAAGAATCTACCTCCATACGCCGTATGAGCATCAAGATTGCTCGGTTTCCCAAAAGAACGTCGAAGCTTCGACGAGGGTCCAAACGTACTCCGAATTTACATGCAATTAGGGAGTTAGTATTGTCTCAGAAAGGGGGTTTGAAACGTCTCTAATCCAGGTCGGGTCGAAGTCGGGTCGTCATCCCCTCGCATCAGAAATCGCAACAGAGTTCAGGGCTATCATCACCTTGACAAGACGAAGTGAAAGAGTTGATTTAGGGCTCATGATAGTACCTGGTTTGAGCCTAAATGACTCGGGTCAACAATTTGGGTATTTGGGTCGAGCATCACCATCGCAGTTTTGAGCCTCGAAACCCACATGAAAGTTCAGGTTAGCTTCCCTATGGGGGGACGAGCTAGGAATCGTGACCCAGGGTTCAAAGTGGTCCATGATACGAGTCCTAGTTCACTGGGTCGTTTCCAAGTCTCGAGTCGGGTTTGCTTCAATGCTGTTGATTAAAAAATCGAACCCGCAGCGAAAAGTCCTCACAATTCCTGCAAACAGCAAACGATTAGCTATCGTTGACTCGATCGATTTACCTGGGGGGTTGTTCGATCAAGAACACTCTGATGCCTAAGTTAGCTTTGAGAGAGGAAAAGGATATACTTCGAATCGAAGAATCGACGTACCTTGGAAATGAAATGTGCTCTGCTATTTATAGGAAAATCTTGGGAGCCTTGGAGCATTCTGATTGGTCGGTTGAATTTTTAATTATTAAATAATATATTATGAATTAAATATATTATTTAATAATTGTGATGATGGCTCATCATGATAGTAATGACAATTATTTTTTTAATATTAATATTATTTGTCCATTATTAAAAATAATAACAATTAACTCTCGGGGAGAATATTAATATTATGGAGATTTTAACCCGATCAAATAACGTATTTAGCTGGTAAATAGATTATTTAATGTGAGGGTGTTTTCAAATGATCAGCATTATTTCCAGGGGCAATTTCGTCATTTTTAGGAATTACGGTCCGCTTGACAGTTCCATAATTTTCGGATCATTTTGGGTTCCACAAATGCCCCCACATCGCTTCGGAATTCAGGGAATCCGAAGGGGTGTACATTTTTTTTTTTGGAATTTTATATTACCGGGCTTCCCGGTTACTGTTGGGTTCAAAAATCAAGTCAGTGTTTATTTGACGATTTTTGCCCCTAGTTATAAGGACCAAAAGTCGACTTTTTGATTAGAACACTTTTTGGGTTTTCCGAAGAGATTGCTGAGTAGGTCTCGAGGCGCTGAATCCGCAAACAGGCGGCATGCGTCAATCGAAGGTCGGATGCGAAAGTTATGGGTGTGCGAAGGCGAGGGGCATTTTGGTAATTTTGAAAGGTAGGGGCAAAATGTTGACTTTTGACTCGGACGGTCAAACGGACTTTGGCCAATGACTGTGACGTAGTTCGGGATGTCACGAATCCATAGACAAGTGACACGTCAAAAACGGAGCTCGGATGTGGAAGTTATGGATCTACGTAGTCCAGGGGCAAAACGGTAATTTGCCGAGCGAAGGGTAAAACGGTCTTTTAACAAACGAAAGTTGGATGCTGACTCATGCTACCAGCCAAATGTCACTTTGCACTTGATTTTAAGGATGAAATCATGGATTAGGGACATTAATCCCTTAATTAGGAAAAAAAAATTGCTTTTGTCCATTCTTGATGGTGTTAAATTGTGGATTGATTCAGTTGTGAGAATGAGAGATTAAGAGGATTGGATTAGAGAGAAAAGAACACGAGGAACAGAGAGGTACCTGTCATTACAGAATTTCGAAAATTTGGAAAAAATGGTGTGAATTCGAATTCGAAATTGTGAGCTTTGAGAATCGAAATTGAGGCTTGAATAAGCTTCCTGAGATCAATTCGAACCAATCCACAACAAAATCGAAGGGAATTGGTGCTGTATTGAGCAAGAACAGAAGCCCTAATTTCTGCTCAAAATCGAGCTTGAGTTCGAATAGCTGGAGGTAAGATTTTATGAAATTGATTATGTAAAAATGTTCATTTCACTCTCATGATGCTCTCTATATAAATTAATTTGGAAACTAGGGACGAATTGAGTGAACCCGAAATGGAAACCCGTTCGAAGGTCGATCGTTGGATGTGAGGATTAAGGCTGTGATTTAAGTAATTAAGTTAATAGAACTTAAATTGTAATAGATTAGAAGGGATCAGGTGAAAGAATGGAAGGTATTGAGGTCGAATTGAGGGAGAACAAGTCGGGTCTTGTCGCGGGTTTTCAACCCGTTTACCAGACATTCGGGTAGAGAAGATGCACTGTAGCAGTACTGTGCTACGCGCGTGAGGGCATGTGGGTGAGTTTCCGGGAAAGTGGTCAACTTGAGTTTTGATGTTTTTCGATGATACGAACCTATCCGTGTTGGTTTCGGGTCAATCGGATATGGATTCAGAGTAGTGTCGAGTACCTGAAGTGTATAGTTTATGTTTAAAATCAATATTTAATTCCCAAAAAATTGTGGGAAATTGATATGATATTCATAGAGTCATTATTGACCTTTCATGATGTTTTTGGACACGATTCGAGATTCCTGGAAAGCGTCAGAAATACGGAAACGCGTGCAGCTTGGAAAGCGAGCGGTTTGAACGGTGTGTGCGAGCATTGGTAGGCTGGCTCACATTCAATGTGACTTTTTCTAGTACCAAAAAATGCTTGCTACGCGTCAAGAGTCCGTCGAAGGTGTTTAGAAGCTTTGTTGGAGCGGGTGTACAACTGGCGCCATGTGGTGGGCGGAGATTGGCTGAACAGTCGACGGGGATTTGGAGGTGACTGAGTGCACCTGCAGACGTGACTAGTGAGCATTGGTAGGCTGGCTCACATTCACTGTGACTCTTGCTAGTGCCACAAATATGCTTGCTATGCGTCAAGGTGCCGAGAGACCCAGCAAACTCGCGTTGTGGGAGGGTGGCGGTTCTCGTAGCCTAAGTCCATTCCGAGGGAAAGATATGGAGTTTGAGAAGCCTGAAGACTTCAAGGAGTGGAAGGCTCGCAGTCAAATTGCCTTTCCGGACGACATTTTTGTGGAGCTTGGCGATAGATGTTCTTCCATGAAGGCTCTTAAGCATGGAAGAGGAAAAAACCCTGTCTGCGGTCGGTGGACTAAATTCTACCCTTTGATTATTGGGTGGGGTTTCAAGTTCCCGTTCTCGAAGTTCTTCTCCAAGATTATTGGTCGGATGGGATGCAGCCCTGCTCAACTGGACGTCGATGCTTATCGACACATCATGTGCTTTGAGAAGCTGAACAAATTTTTTGGCCTGGGACTCACTGAAGATGAATTCTGGCAATACTATTCTGTGTCGCACAACGGAATTACCGGCGGTCGGCTTTCTCGTGTCATACCCAAAGTGGAGTTGTTTTTTAGGACAGAGTTCGATGACAACACGTACAGATTCAACTGTATCAAAGTTGGTGGCGCATGGGACAAATACGCCTCCCCGGACTTGAGGACTCGCACTTCCGCATGTTTGATGAGTTATACAGCGGGTTTGGAGGTCATCCTGATCTCAAAAAGATTGACACGGCCCTGAAAATTCCTCTAGAGTTTCGAGACATGAGCTGACTACTCTCTTCACTTAGAGACATGAATCGCGGGAGGCCTTCGGACATCCTAATCAAGGAGTGGTTGAGCGCTCCGCTGCGTTTGAAGAAACCTGTTGCCTAGAAGAAGATCAACAAGCAAGGACCCACTGGCTCTTTGGAGAAAAAGCATGATGATCAGCTTCTTTCCAAGCCCAACCGTTCTAGTCCTGTGGAATCATCTAGCAAGCGCAAAGCCTCAGACTGTCCCTGTGAGGATGCGGCCAAACAACTTAAGAAGCTGAAGGCGATTCCTACTTCCCTTGAAGTGATTGAAGCGTGGAGAGATGAAGGCCCAGATCCAATATTGGGGGAGATACGGTCATCATCCAAGACTCCTGTTGTGATAGGTGCCCCCATGCTAGCGGAGGGAAATCAAAAAACTGTTCCGCAAGGAACTTACGACAAGGTAGTCTGAGACCTTAGGATTGCGAAAGCTGGGGCCCACAAGTTGGTTGACATGCCGGGGAAACGCTGGTTTGGGAGATGAAAACGAGCGAATGAAGAGCGAATGCAAACACCTTCGAGAAGCCAGAGACCACTCCAGACGGAACAACGAAGCCTTGGTCGGAAGAATCCATACATTGGAAAGGAGCGAGATACTGCTCGAGATGAGGTCATCTTGTTGCGCAGGAAATTGCAGGACTCAGATGAAACAATTAGTCTTTTGGAGGTGGAGGTCCAGAATCTGAAGACTGGAAAGCTCCTGGGACACGACCATTTACTATCACCGCATGCCCCCACAACTTTGTGCCAAAAAGAAAATGAAGCACAAAAGTAGACATGGCAAGCTACAGCGGGGTCACCACCAAAGAGCGGGAACCAGAGCTGGAGCAAGAGTTTGAGCCTGTTCCGGTACCTGACCCAGAGCCCGAGACCGGGACCAGGAAGAAAGCTGCCCCTGAGATTGTTGACTCATTGTTTAACGACACTTCCCTACTTTCAGCAGAAGAGTGGGAAGAGTTTAGAAAAACAATGGGTTTTGAAGACTTGTAACCATAGTTCCTTTACATGTGTATGTTGGCTCTTGCATTTCCATTTTTTGCATTGAATAACTGGTGTGAGCAATCAACATGTGATTTGCCAAACACCCTCCAAATGAATAAATGAAAGAAATCATTTAAGCTGAATTGTTGGAACGCAAGTGTTAACTTTTTCCTATGCTCTAGCGAGCAAAATGCTTGTTAATGTATCGGTATGAGCTCATTCATATGCCCCTATTGTAACCATGGGTGTACAATAGCGAGTTCTAAATAACTTGTGGCGTTAGACGATGAAGTTTTTGGTATGTTGCCTTCAGGGAAGGTTTTGTGCTTCTTAAGAGAAGGCTTGAGGTGTTTCAATGAAGAAGACTTAGGACGCTTCCAAGAGGAAGGCTTAGGGTGCTTCCTAAGAGGAAGGCTTGAGGTGCTTCCTAAAGGAAGGCTTCGGGTGCCTCCTGGTGGAAGGCTTTAAGTGCTTCCTAGTGGAAGGCTTTGGATGCTTCTCGGAGGAAAGCTTGAATGCTTCTCGGAAGAAGGCTTTTGGATGCTTCCCGGAATAAGGCTTTGGGAACCTTGCCGAAAGTATAATAACACATAGGTGAATGAAGAATGATTTGAAAACCTTATTTGTAGGTCTGAACACGTCATTCATGCAAATAAAGTCTATGTTTTGGCACAAAACAGTGACTAGCTTAGCTTTGAGCTTTCATTATACATAATATTTTCGGAGGTGATGAGCGTTCATGGAACCACTCACTAACTTTCCGTCCATTGTCTCTAAGGTGTAGCTTCTATTCCGCCTACTTGGTAGATTCGGTAGGGTCCTTCCCATTGGGATTTGAGTTTTTGAGACCCTGGACGATTGGGTGTCGCAAACCTTTTTTTGAGAACAAGGTCACCTGGGAGAAATGCTGGAGTCAGGCCTTCTTATTGTAAGAACTTCTCACTTGCTGCTGGTAGCTGGAGATGCGCTTCACCACTTGGTCTCTTAATTCCTCGCTGAGATCAAGTGAAGTTCTTAGAGCGATGGAGTTGACTACTGGATCATCGAGTTCGGAAAAGGGTGCTGGAACAACAACATGTGGAGGAATGACGCAGTCAGTGCCGTATGCAAGGGTAAATGGAGACTCTCCGGTTGCACGATACGGAGTGGTACGGTACGCCCAGAGCGTGCCATCCAACTCCTCCTCCCACAAGCCTTTCTTATCATCGAGTCGCTTCTTATCATTGGTTCATCAGCTGGTGCCATACGATAAGGCGGTAAAGAAATAGGTCGTGTACCATGAATCAAATCAATGGTGAACTCCATCTCCCTATGCGGTGGCACTCCTGGTAAGTCCTCAGGAAACACATCTGGGAACTCACATACGATAGGGATGTCCTCGACCCTAACTGGGATATCCCGTACATCAACCACGTGTGCTAGATAACCCTGGCAACCCTTTCGCAACAATCTTTCTGCTGTAAGAGCTGATATGACTTTGGCGGGTAACATTCGCCGATCTCCCTGGAATATGACTTCCGGTAATCCTGGACTTCGGAGCATCACCCTCTTATCGAAACATTCGATAGAGGCATGATGGGTTGTCAACCAATCCATCCCAAGGATAACATCAAAATCACATAAATCTAACAAAATTAATTCAACCACGAGATGCACACCCCCTATCAATACAGGATAATCTCGTATCACCTGGTTGACTACATAAATATCACCAGTCGGCATACCGACTCCCATATCACAACCAAGTGCAGAAATTTCTCTATCAGCTAAGGTTGCATAAGTGCGAGAAACAAATGAATGAGTAGCTCCCGGGTCTATTAAGGTACGGGCATCATGACCAAAAATAGGAAGCATATCTATCACCACTCCTGGGGTAGATCGAGCCTCCTGTTGAGTAACAGCAAATACTCGAGCCTGTGGTCCCGAAGTCTGACCACGTCCTCGTGAGTTACCACGTCCTCGGCCAGCTTCTCTTCCCCCAGTCGTATCAGAAGTCGATGCCGTACTCCGACTCTGCTCTGCAGTACCCCAACCGGTACCACTACCAACCAAGCGTGGGCAGTCCTTCTTGAAATGGCCCGGCTCCCGACAGTAAAAGCAAACAAGCACACTACCCTGATTGGGCCCGCTGTTCTGTCGGTTGGCTGATCCCACTGATGCTTCACTAGACTGCACTGTTGCCGAAGATTGAGACCCAAATCTTGGTGCATTCCTACGACCATAACTCGAACGAGTACCACCAGATGTTCCAGAACTAGAACCACCCCTTTTTGGCCATCTCTGACTCGGCGCTCCCTGATACTGTCGCTCTCGGCGCCGACCGTAGCCTGAAAACTGCTGTGGTACTGGTAAAGTCACCTCAACTCTGGCGGCTGCATCAGACAACTCCCTCAAAGAAGCATATGATCCCACTGTCACGGCACCACGGATCTCATTCCTTAACCCCTGCTCAAACCTTCTGCACTTGTCCTCCTCGGTAGACACATACAAAGGGGCAAAATTGGCTAAGTTCAAGAACTTTTGCTCATAATCAGCCACAGATAGATCTCCTTGTTTCAGTTGAAGAAACTCCACTTCCTTGGCATTACGGAAAGAACGAGGATAAAACTGATCTAGGAAACGGTGCATGAAATCCTCCCAACTCAAGGTGTTGGCATCCAATCCCGTCAACTGCAATCCACGCCACCATAGATACGCCTGACTACTCAGCATAAACGTGGCTAGAGGAACCATGTCTCCTGGTGGACATCGCATGATCTCGAAAATCCGTTCCAACTGTGTAACCCAATCATAAGCCTCATTTGGGTTAGTCTGACCAGTGAAACTCGTGGCCCCCAAACGTTGAGCTCTCTCTACGTCTGGACCCTCCATTTCTTCGCGGAGGCATATAGAGGTATCTGTACGTAAAACAGATCAGTTAACCAGACATGCACACAATGTGAAAAACTCAGACCGCAACCTAGTGCTCTGATACCAATTGACAAGACCCATCCCGATTATCCCTCGATAACCATGAAAGATCCTGCTCCCGTCTGACAATAACTCGAAAGTACAAAAAGTAGTTTCATATATATATATATATATATACATATAGAACATACAAACGATAAACATTGTCAGACAAGGGATAGTTCAGTATTCCGAGACCGTTGACCTAATCAACATGGTTTACAGAGCATAGGAAATATTTACAAGTAGGGATCAAAATCCTACGTTGCAAAGTGTCTGAGTACGCAACGGTCTGTTTATTCCTCTGCCTCGATATGAGCCTCAGTACCTGTGCACTGGCCTGGAGGGCAATTAAAACATCAAAGGTGAGAGTGGACAAAAATAACATTTAGAAATACATTTATCAAAATGCAGTCTTACCCTCAAGTTTTGTAAACATGCATGCATATCATAACTTATAACTCAAATAATCAAAATGTGAATATAAATCTCAAACATCAATAAAAACACATGATCCAGGTCCAATATATAGTCACCTTATCCCTGCAACGCGTGCAAATCAATAGGCTCAAGGACCGCTCAAATCCCGAGCATCCGCCGCTGTGAACACATCAACAGCCGTCAATCCAGGTCGTCGTGAACATATCACTGACTGACCTCCATATAATCC
The DNA here is from genome assembly GCA_032719365.1 of Prinsepia uniflora. Lineage (NCBI taxonomy): Eukaryota > Viridiplantae > Streptophyta > Magnoliopsida > Rosales > Rosaceae > Prinsepia > Prinsepia uniflora. Next base: position 28,681,362 of record CM064873.1, read on the forward strand.
AGCACATCTGGTCTGAGTCGAGCCTCCATTTGGCTGCACGACAACAGACCGTGCTACGTGACCTCTCCAGGGTAAACACTTCCATCCCAAAGGCGAGCGTTATCTCCAGGGTCCATTTCGGGGGAAACATATTCCACCCCGAAATCCCTCATATATCATTATCATGAAAACTAGCGAAAATAGTTGCATTTAATATCAAAACCATATGAAAACACTTTTCTCAAATCCATAAACCAATTTACGCAAATTTGCGCAATCACAATCTCATTCATAATATAATTCATCAAATCTAATACTAGACTCATAATCCGAGTCAAAATCAAAGTCAAACCCCGAGCCTTAGCTCGAAATATCAGTTTCACAGTTTTCTCGAAACTCGTGCCCAAAAGCATATAAAATAATATAATATTCCCAAGCATATGAAATAATATAATATTCCCAAAAATCCGGAAATCATTATATCGAAGTATCAATCATACCAAATCATTTCAAATCATATTATAAGGCATTTAAAACATATATGCATGCATTTAGGGTAGAAAACAAAAGCCCACTCACACACCGTCCAGATTGTTCCGTTTCGAGTTGTTCGCTCCCTTCCGATGTCCTGGGACTATCCCGGCCTGTTAAACAAGTAATACAACATCACTAGAGGCTTACACAATCCTATGTACGAATTCCCAAATTATCGGAATAAAATAATATTATTTAAACGTAACCTATACGCTTCGGGTACACAAAACTACTCTCAGTTCATATCCAATTGACCCGAAACCAACGCTAATAGGTCTGTATCATCGAGACCATCAAAAAGTGTGTTGAACCCTCCTTTAGATTCCCAGTCACGCGCCCCCACGAGCCGCCGCAAGCGGCTGCGCGTGACAGCCACGCACCGTGAACAGTAGCTGCTACAGTTCTCTCTCTCGCCCGTTTTCCTGATAAACGGGTCTGCAACCCGCGATCAGACCCTACTCGATTTCCTTTGATTCGAACTCAATTCCTTCCGTTCTTTCGCTCACTAACATCAATTCAATCCAATTTACGGTTCAGTAACTTCAATTTAATCAATTAAGCCCTAAAACGTCTTGACTCAAGATGAACACCCGTCGGGTTTGAATTCGGGTTCTACCCAAAACCAGTCTGTTTCCTTCAATTGATCATACCAGAAGCATCATAGGTCCATTATAAACACGAAATTGAAATCAATTTCATGAATTATTACCTCTAAGTAATCGGACTCAAGCTCGAATTTCCGAAACAGTTGCAGGGTCTGTTCGTCCCCAATTAGCCTCCAATTTTCGTTCCAGTTGATTGGGTTCGCGTCGTTTAGCTCCCAGAAGGCTTAATATCACCTCAAATTCGAACGAAACCGTCTAAAATTTCAAAATCGAGAATTAAGATTTTGAGTGATTTTTCGGGTAGGTTCAGTAGGGTTCTATCTGGGTTTTACTCTGTTTCCCTTTGATTTTTCTCTCCAATTCAAGCTAATAATCACTCTAGTGAACTTGATTTTGCTGCTAATCAATCAAACTAAGGAGAAGAGATGTTATGTGTATTCCTTGTGTTCTCAGTCGAGTGTGGTGTTCATTACCAATTTGTTAATTGCTTTGCAACAGTACCAATTAGTTAATTATTTGAATTAGACACCAAAGCACCTAATGCCACTAAGTGGATGCTTAGGTTAGCAGATGTCACTAGTTGCATTTAAAGGAAGTGAATCAGCATTTAAAGTCATGTGATAATCATCCGTCCACCGTCTAATCATAATCCACATAAAATTACCATTTTACCCTTGAGGTCACAAATGACCATTTTGCCCCTGAACTTCCCAGACCCATAACTTTTTCATACGAGCTCCGTTTTCGACGTGCCACCTGTCTACGGATTCAGCGTCTCTGTAACGACCCGTCCCGAATTCCGGGATTAGTTTAGTGACTAATCTTGATTAGTGAGGTTGAACGGTGGTTAGTAGGGCGGAATCGGACAAATTGTGCAAAATGACCGTTTTGCCCCTGGTCGTGGGTAAAATGTTGACTTTTTGATCGGGCGGTCAAATGGACTTTGACCGATGACCGTGACGTAGTTCGGGACGTCACGAGTTCATAGACAGGTGGCACGTTCGATTCCGACATTCGTAGAGAAAGTTATGGTGTTCAGAAGTTGAGGGGCATTTTGGTAATTTGGCTTATTAGGGGCCAAATGTTTACTTTTGATCGGGAGGTCCGATGGGCGAGGGCCAAGGACCGTTACGTAGGTATCGTCGATACGAATCCAACGACAGGCGGCATGCCGAAATCGGAGATCCGACGACGACGTTATGGTCAAGGAAACGAACTAACGAACCGAGGCCGGGATTAAAATAATAATATAATAATGAATAGTGACCGTTGACTGTGCACATCCGGATGAGTGACAAGTGTCACCCATCCCTTGTTTCCAGCTCCATGTTTCCCTCCCAACACCATCATTACAACATCATCATTCCTTATCCACCATTTTCCTTCCTTTTCCTTTGTTTTTCTTTCAAACCGTGCACGATTTAGGGAGAGTATGAACTGGGAGAATTGGCTCCCTCTCTCTGCCGTTCCTGAGAGAAAACTGGGAGACTATGATGATTGAATTAACGGGGAAACACGAGGGGTTGTGAGGGTGTCGAATTTTGGATTTTGGATTTCGGGAAAATTGGGGGGAAAATTCGAATACTGGGAATTAGGCCGTGAGGATCGCAATTGAGCTTACAATCAGCTTCCTGGGATCACAACGATCAGTTTTGTCGAAGGAACGAAGGGATTTGGCCACCAATTGGCTCTGATCACACTTGGTGACAGAGGAGGAATTTCGAAGCTGAGTCGTGGAATTGGAGGCTTCGTTGGATGCAATTGAGGTGGGGAAACTACTTCTCATGATCCCACGATGCTTCTGGGTTCATCAATTGAAGGAAAACGGGTGTGATCGACAGACTTCCATGGTTGCACAGTGACGGCCATCGAGCTTGAGTCGTGACGATTGAACACTGGATTGAAGCAATTGGGTTGGGGGAAATGATTTACGGAGTCCATGGAAGCTTCTGGTTGAATCAATTTCAGGATATCGATCGAAATGGATGGGGTTCGAAGGATGAACAATGGACGGGTGTTCTTGGTGTTCATCATCGAATCGTGGAATTGTAGGTAATGATTTGTGTAATCAATGTTACAGAACTTAAATTAAACTTAAAACGAAGCTAATGGAATGATCAATTGATGTAATTAAGGCTGAATTGATAGGATTGGAACCGGGTCGTATCGCGGGCAAACTGGACCCGTTTATCAGAGAAACGGGTTTGAACGGTGACACTGTTCACGGCGCGTGAGTTTCACGCGCAGCCACTCACGGCGGCGCGTGACGGCGCGTGGGCGCGAATCTCGAGGTGAGGTCAACATGACTTCTGTCCTATTTAATGTAACGGACATTTTGGAATTGGTTTCGTGTCGATCGGACACCGTCTCGATATTGTTCGGGATGTCCGAAGGTTTTAAATTAAGTCTAAAAATAAGTAAAAATTCGGGAAAATTACGGGACTTTGATAGGATGTTAATGTTGAGGTTAGTGACCCTCTAATGTGACTTGGACAGGATTGGGAGTCCCGGTGATAGTGGTGTGGCCCGGGAGGGCCGGTGGCACGCATATCGAGGCACACGATTAAAACGGTCTGTGAGTGGACTTTGGTTTTATAAATTCTATGCATGCTTAAATGTTTTACATGGATTATGATTGTGATTGTATGATGTTGGTTTGGTTGTTGGTAAATTGTACGGTTTCACGTATTTCGAGGCGATTTACGTGCTTGCACGTAAATCGAGGTTTCCGGTTTTACATGGATTTTCCATATTTATGACTTGGATATAGTGTGATGAAATGGTTTTGAAATTGGAAATATGAACTTGGGCTTGAGGCCCAATTATGTTGGAAATTTCGGACTTGGAGTCCATTTGAAATCGGGCCGGGGGCCCAGTTGGTTAATGAAATCGGGCCAGGGGCCCAGTTGGTATGAAATCGGGCTGAGACCCATTTGAGTTATGTTATCGGGCCAGGGGCCCAGTTGATTTACGAATTCGGGCCGTGGGCCCAGTGGGTTTATAAGTCGGGCTGCGGGCCCAGTTGGTTTACAAATCGGGTCGTGGGCCCAGTGGTTCATAAAATCGGGCATGAGGCCCAGTTGGATAATAAATGTGATTTCGGGTCAGGGACCCTATATTTAATAATTGTGATTTTGGGTCAGGGACCCTAAATGGAACTGTGTGTTTTTATGGAAATTTCGGGCAGGGCCCAATGGTAATAATGTGATAAAAGGATTTAATAAAACTGTTTTCCATATACCATCTGGATACAAGGATATATGATGGTCTCCTCCAGATGTCTGGGACACTGGGGAAGTCACGGTGCATTGCCTGCGAGGGGTCATTATACGGAGCAGCCGGACCGTATGATGACTCAGGAGCAGGATTGCTATGATTGACGTCAGGGACGTCAGACATCAGGGATGTCAGATATAAGGACCCGGAGAGACCCCGGGCAGCACGCGTAGCTTATGAAACCGTGAGACATGACGTCAGGGACGTCTAGCATCAGGGATGCTGGTGATGGTAATGGTAAAATACGAATTAATGAAATGGCTTTCCGGGTGGATTTATGATTGTGTGATTTTAATGAATTAATGTTCATTTATGGTAGTGGGTGGTGACCCACATGGTTTTAATATGTATGGTGGTGGTATTCCACGGTTTTGGGCTGAGTTCCCACACTTGGCTTTTGGTTAACGGTTTTTGGGCTTAGGCCCTAATGGCTCGGTTGAGCAAACGTTTTGGTTACTGGTTTTTGGTGGCATGCATACGTTTTTATTGGAGGGCATAAATGTCTTATAAATGTATTTGGTAAACTTATTGGTTTTTGTCCACTCACAGCTTTTGGTTTTAATGCCCTTCAGGTTGATTACGGATGCGATTGCAGCAGAGACTGGGACATTGCACACCTCCTCCATCGGTCCTTGCGCACTCTGGATGGCCCGTTTGGGCAGTAGCTCTTGGTTATCCCTTGTCTGACACCCCTTGTTGGACGGGAGCAGGGCACATTCCATGGTAATCCCGGGGGGATTGGGATGGGTCCTGTCAGTCTCGGGACCTACACAACGGTCCTTGAAAAATGCACAAAAAGTCTTTTACACAAAAAGTCAACTTTTAGCCATATCCCGTCAAGGGTAAAAACGTCATTTTCACATTATTTTAATATTTTACAACTTTTGGATTTTCGGGGCGTTACATGAATGGCCAAGGGCTCGTCTGTGCATGCAACTCTTCCGGTGGTGCTAATTGGTTAGGCTTGAACCTTTGACATTTGTCGCACTTCTGAGCATATTGCAGGGCTTCTTGGCGTAGAGTAGGCCAGTAAAAACATGCATTAAGCGTCTTTTGAGCAAGCGACCTTCCGCCAGAATGATTTCCACAATGTCTTTCATGAATCTCAACCAAGACTTTCAACGTTTCTGGATGCTTTAAGCATAACAAGTTTGGTCCTGTGAAGCTTTTTCGAAAGAGTCGGCCCTTGTCGACATAGTATCGTGCAGCTTTCATCTGGACTTTGCGGGCCTCTAATCGTTCATCAGGCAATATTCCATGCTCTAGATAGTTGATAAAATGATCTTGCCAGCTTGGAGATGGACCAATTTGTCTTACTTCAATCTCCTTCATATCAATACTTCTCCGCTCGAGATACTTAATCGAGATTGAGCGCTTGAAACGAAAGTCAAGTGATGACGCGAGATTGGCCCTTGTTGACATAGTATCGTGCAGCTTTCATCTGAACTTTGCGTGTCAGGACCCACCCCGGTTTCACCCCGAAACCCGAGGTAAATCCCGCTCCCGTCTGACTCCCCGGCACAACACCCAAGTAACACTCACGCAACTCAGTCAGACGCAGGAGTAATTAAACCAAATATTCCAACCTTATCGTTTGCAGAGCATAGCACTAAATTACAAGGAACAAAAAAAACTGATAAAGTACACGCACACAGAAGCCCTTCAACTCTTCTAGGATTCCACACGTCACTTCTATGCCTCGGACACTGCCTCGACGTTAAGACCCCGCGCTCGCTCCACAACCTGGAGGGCAATTTAAACAAAAGTGTGAGTGGACCAGAAAGTACAAAAAGTTCAAAAACCATTTTATAAGAAAACCGAGTTTAACCCTCCGTTTTGAAACCACATGCATAACCAACAGTTATGAACACAGTTATAAAATAATCGTGATAAAACATCATAAGAAACAGAAACACTATAAAATGTCTTAAGAAACCATAGCATGAGTATCAGAAACCGTATCAAAACCATAAACATCAAATCATCATTTTCCCGATCAAACCTGCTGGACCTATCCGAGTCTTTAAACTCAATCCAGGCCTTAATCATATCCGAGTCTTTAAACTCCCGAGTCTTTAAACTCAAGGCCTACGGGGGAAATCAATATATATCCGAGTCTTTAAACTCCCGAGTCTTTAAACTCAATCCGGGTCTTTAAACCCAATCCGGCCGGTCCCCCGTCACATATATCCGGGTCTTTAAACCCAATAACCAGATCCAGCAAATCCAATCCCAAAACCATTTCAAAACCATTTACCAAATCCTCATCCAAACCTGAATCCGAAATCACTGGTCTGAAGCCCTTCCGGCGTTCAGAACCGTCATTCCGAACCCAAATCCGGAAAAATATCCATTTTCATACCAAGACCACATGTACTCACAAATCATATTTCATAACCCATTTATCACTATCAGAAAACCTTTATAGGTGGAAATCCCCAAATGTGGCATCAAAATCCGAAAACCAGCATTTTCCTGAAAAACGTGCAAAATCCCGAAAACGTCTCAAAAAACGTGCAAATATCTCAATCACGTATAACCACGTAAAACCATCATAACATATGAGATAACATAGTGTCTTAAGTAAAACCATCAAAAACGTATATAAAAACAGTTATGCATGATCGAGTTTAAGAAAAGGGTCTACTCACAGTACTGAGCCCTACTCGCGTCCTGAACGTCCAGCCCGTTCCTCGGCTTTCTCGGGAAATCCCGATCCTGTCAAACACCATCAAATTACGTCACTAATACGTCTACGAAACAACTACCTAATTTTCCTCAAAAATCCCCGAACCGAAGACCTAGAACCCCGGGACCCTAAACCTTCACCCTCGCGGAACTACACTCAAACGACATCCGATTGACTCGAAACCAACTCCATTGAACTCACCACAACTCCTAGACCAAAAGTCATGTTGATCGTTTTCCCAACCACCGCCGCACGCGCCCCCACGCGCCCAAAGTGGCTGCGCGTGGCCCCACGCGCCAGCTACAGTACCATCTTCAACCTGTGCTGAACCGGCCGTCGCAGGCTGAACCGGCGAGAATTGATCTCCGCCGTCCGGCCATCAATTTAACCTCTCTTTTCTCTCACGGCTGCGTCCAGACCTGCCCTATCTCTTCCCGTACTCCGTTCACCTCAACACGGCCTCTACACCGTCGACTGAAGCTCGAAATCAGACGGCCTACTTCCCCTGTTTTCCTTCCCGGCCACCTAGTTCACCTCCCTTCACGGTGGCTACACCAAACTCATCCTAGGACTTCACTGAACCTAGACCACACCTCCGTTACCTTCGACTCACCCCCAAACTCGTCGACTCACCGTTTGAAGTTTACGGCTAAACAGAGGAACAGAGACTCCACTTCAACCGAGCTCCGCCGTGAACACCCCCCGTCACGGCGACCATCCCAGTCGACACCTAGGACCTCCCTGGACATAACCCTGACCTTCAATCCCATCGACACTAAGCCTAGCCTCACGACTTTCCAACTGAAGTTTCACGGCAAAACAGAGCAAAGAAGCCTTACCCTTTGATTGCAGCTCCGCCGTGCGCACTGCCGCCTACCACTGTGGTCGTTGGACTCCTTGCAGTCTCCTCAGCCTCCCCTTGCCTTGGTTTGTCTCGCCTCATGGCGTAGCCATCACCTCAACCTCACAAACTCCCTGTTTCGCCCAAAATTTCTCCACACCTCCGCCGTGCCGCCGTGCACGATTGCACCACCAATTCACGGCCACTAGCTCCGCCTTACCTCACTATCACTCTCACAACTCCCTATTTACTCACCCTTGCACCCAGATCGATCAATTGATCTCAAACTCTCACCCTCTGTTCTCTGTGTTTGTCGAAGAACCACACACACACACACGGGTTCACCCAATTATTTAGGACCGCACACACACAGAAGAACTCCCCAGAACCCACTACACCTTTGCCATGTGTCACAATCCAGGCCATCCTTATCCCACCTGCTTAAACCCCAGCCGTCCATCTTGCTTCTCTCTGCACAGATCCCCATAAACCAAAAAGACCAAAATACCCTCATGTTTTACACATTTTTACGGTTTTACCGAAACTTCCTAGACCCGTAACCTTCGCCTCGTAAGTCCGATGAATACGTGCCGCCTGTCAACGAACTCAGGACGACGAAATCTATCTAACCATCCTCGGTCAACGTACCAAAACTCGATTATTCAAAATGTCGATTTTTCCCCCTATTTTACCAAAATTACGATAATACCCTCGACCTTCCGAACATCACAACTACCTCCTCGGATGTCGGAATCAGGCGTGCCGCCTGCCTATGGATTCGTGACGTCCTAAACTACGTCCTAGTCACCGGTCAACACTCACTCGACCTCCCAACTAAAAGTCAACTATTTGCCCGAACCAGGGGCAAAATCGTCATTATACGCCAATGACCCATCGGGACCACCTACCCACTGCTTAACCTCAATAAGCACACCTTAATCACTATCTTAATCCCGGCTCTCGGGACGGGTTGTTACATTGCGGGCCTCTAACCGTTCATCAGGTAATATTCCATGCTCTAGAAAGTTGATAAAAGGATCTTGCTAGCTTGGGGATGGACCAATTTGTCTTACTTCAATCTCCTACATATCAATACTTCTCCGCTCGTGATACTTAATCGGGATTGAGCGCTTGAAATGAAAGTCAAGTGATGATGCGAGATTGGCTAACGCATCTGCTTGTGTATTTTTAACTCGTGGAAGTTGATGAAAAGTGAAAACCGAGAAAAAAGCAAGCATTTCATGGACCTTGTTATTATATCTGAGCATCCTTGCATCACGCGCAGCATATTCACTGATCGACTAGTTAGTGATCAATTGCGAATCCGAATGAATAGCAAGGCGCTTGACTCCCAACTCCTTGGCAAGTGTGAGCCCACAAATCAAAGCTTCATACTCCGCTTCATTGTTAGAGGCTTTGAATCCGAACTGTACTGCTTGCTCTATTATTGAGTCATCAAGAGTGATAAGAATAATCCCCGCTCCTGCCCCCCTCTAGTTCGAGGAACCATCAACAAAGAGCTTCCATAGATGATTGGAAGTTGAGGGCCGTAGAGAAGAGGAACTGTCTCCATGATCTCGTGGCAAAGAAGCGTCAGCGGTCCTGGGGACATTGCCAAGCTTATTGCCTCCTTCCAGTGACGTTGGTGTGAACTCCACAACAAAATCTGCTAAGGCTTGGCCTTTGACAGCTGTTCATGGACGATAGAGGAAATCATGCTCACTCAACTCGATGACCCATTTCATGACCCGTGTCGATGCATCGGGTGCTTGAAGTAACGAACGGAGTGGATATTTGGTCATGATGATCACCCGATGAGCTTGAAAGTATGGCCTCAACTTTTTTGTGGTAACCAGTAATGCCAGAATCAACTTTTCAAATTTCGAATATCGTGTTTCAGCATCAAGAAGGGCTTTGGATGAGTTGAACACATGTAGTTGAATCCCATTCTCCTCCCGGATAAGTGCAGAGCTTACAGCAACATCAGAGACCCCCAGATACAGGAACAGGTCCTCGTTATCTTTGGGTTTCGATAGTAGTGGTGGAGACGTCAAGTAGGCCTTGAGATCTTGAAATGCTTTCTCACAACCTTCATCCCACTTATCTCTGGATGCCTTCTTCACTGCTTGGAAAAAAGGTCGACACAGGTCAGTTGACTTGGACAGAAACCTGTTCAATGCTGCTGCTCGTCCAGTGAGACTTTGAATCTCTTTCAGACTTGATGGGGAATTCCTCTAGAGCATTGCCTTGATTTGCTTTGGATTTTCTTCGATCCCACGCAGAGTCACAAGGTATCCCAAGAACTTCCCTGCTGACACCCCGAACGTACACTTCAGAGGGTTGAGCTTCATTTTGTACTTCTTCAGCAAGTTGAAGGTCTCCCGCAAGTTGGTGATATGATCCCCTCGTTTTTTTCCTTTGAACATGATGTCATCCACATAGACCTCCATGGTTTTGCCGATGAGATCTTTGAACATCCGATTGACGAGTGTCTGGTACGTTGCTCCCGCATTCTTGAGGCCAAATGGCATGACCTTGTAGCAGTACACACCTCGGTCGAAGACGAAGGCAGTTTTGTCCTTGTCCTTTTCATACATTAAAATCTGATTATAGCATGAGTATGCATCCACGAAGCTTAGCATCTCATTCACTGCAATTGAGTCCACTAAGAGATCGATTCTGGGCAGAGGATAGTTATCCTTTGGGCACGCAAGATTTAGATCGGTGTAATCAACACAAACTCTCCATCGTCCAGCTTCCTTTTTCTTGACAAGCACGACATTTGCTAGCCACTCAGAGTGCAGAACTTCTTCGATGGATCCAGCAACGAGTAACTTGTCAATATCCTCTTGGATGATAGCAATTTTCTCGGGGGAAAAATTGCGCTTTTTCTGTTTGACCAGCTTGTGGTGGGGATTGACGTGTAGCTTGTGGCTAACGATGGTAGGATCAATCCCTGGCATGTCAGACGGAGACCAAGAAAAAACTTCTTTCTCCTTTCGCAAGAAAGCTATGAGTTCTTCTTTTTCTTTGTCACTTAACCGGGCTCCAATGCGGGCCTCTTACTCAAGATATCGAGGGTCAAGCTGAATGAGGATGACGTCATCCTCCGGCTGCCACCCTTCCGGATTCGGTGGTTCCTCATAAATGTTAGGATCTTGACCAGTGATTAGTTGCTATTTGGGAGACGAAGAAGAAAGCTTGCCCCTAGTGGATGATCCTGCTTGGGGAACAAACTCTGCCTCCTTGACCTCCTTTAGCCCTTCAGTGAGGCACCGTCGGGCCATCGTCTAATCGCCCTTGATCTCCCCGATTCCACCACCGGGAATAGGGAACCTAATCTTCTGGTAAAGGCTTGATGTGGTTGCGAGGATTTTGTGAAGCCATGGACTTCCCAAGATTCCATTGTATGGAGAATACTCGTCCATGATGTAAAAAGTTTGGGACGTGACAACGGGATCTGTGTGTACATCTAGCTGGAGAGTACCTACGATCATACTGGTTGACCCGTTGAAACCTCGGAGCGGGACATCCCTTTTTGTTGTGAGGCTTTCTAACCCCATCTTGCGCACTGCATCCAGGCCGAGGATATTTGCCGCGCTCCCTTCATCAATGTGAATCCGATCAACTTGAGCATGTGCGATCTGAATTGACATGACTAATGCATCATCATGCAGCCAATCATGTCCTACCCTGTCTTTCAAAGAGAAGCCAACGACAAGGTTGTTGGCCACCCCGGGGTGGTAATATGGGAGACCTGAGAAACGGAAAGTGCATCTCGTATCTTTCTTTTCTTCTGCTTGGAGGTGGTTCCTAGCAACTCTGATTTAGCTATGATGGTGTTGATGCGAATCATCTTTGCTGCAGGTTCCTTCGGCCCTTTGTCAGCGGGTCGATCCACAACCTTCCCTTTGACGTACTTAGTGCAATGTCCTTCTTTGATGAGATTCAGAAGATATCTCTCAAAAGATATGCATTTACCAATGTTATGCCCATAGCACTCGTGAAAGGCACACCACTTCGTTTTGTCAGCCTTCTCTTGATCACCCTTGACTGGTTTCGGCTTCTTAAACCATGGTTTGTCCTTAATTTCATTGTGGATCTGATGGACTGGCAAGTATAGCTGCAAGTTAGGCTTCCCCATAACTGGTGTTTGGGAGGGTTGTCCCGCCTTGCGCTTGTTGAGCTTTTTCGTCGCAAACTTTCCATGGGACTCATCTTTATTGGAGACCTTCTCACTAGCCCCAGCATGGTCCTGAGTATGAGTGGCTTTCTTCTCGTCCTCCCAGCTTGCATGTCGCTCTGCTAGGGAAAGCATTTTGGTGAGATTTCGCGCATTGCTCATGACGATGTTCCCGTAAAGCTGGCTGTCCCGAGGGAGTCCTTGTTTAAACGCCATTGCTGCAACAAGGTCACTACAGCCGAAAATCCGAGACTTCTCTTCGCAAAACCTTCGTATGTATTGTTGCATAGTGTCTTTTGCTCTCTTTCGGACAGAGAAAAGATGGCCATCCTTCACCTCGATTGTCTGAAGTTGTGCGTACTCCTTCACAAATGTCAGAGCCAACTCTTCAAAGGACGCAATTGACCTCGGGGGGAGATGATTGAACCAAGTCATGGCTTGGCCTTGAAGAGAAGATTTAAAAACTTTGCACATGAGCGCATCGTTATGCATGTGGGGGACCATGACTCCCCGGTAATAATCTATATGTTTTACCGGGTCGGAGGCTCCTTTGAATGGAGTGAAGTTTGGCGTTGCGAACCTTTGAGGGAATGGCTCCTCCTCAATATCCCTTACAAAAGGCACATAGAGCTGTATCTGGTGACGTAGATCATCCTCTAGATCGCCATCTCGTTGAGCACGAAGGTGCCTGTCCAGCATTCTTCGAACATCATTGGCCCGCAACGCACCTTGCCGAGGCGGAGAGTCATTTCGTGCTAGTCGTCGAGAACTTCCTTGAGCTTCACCCCTTGATCTCTGGGATCGTGCAGGGGAGTAGACTTCATCTTCTCTCTCACTGCCATGGGCAGATCGTCTTGAGTCTTTGTGTAGAGCCTGAGGTTGCTCCCTACGCCCATGTGAGTGCCGTGAACGCTCCTCCCGTGATGTTGCCCCAATCCTACTCCCCAGCCGCTCATGTACTGATGGTTTTAGGAATTGTGGGCTTTTTGCTCGGTGAGCGTAACTTTCTTCACCGGAGTCACTGAGTGAAGTGTCTCGTGACATTGTTCGGCAGTGGACTGACTCTTTCCAAGACGCTTTTGAGCAATCTCTTGTCTTCCACGTGACGTGGAATGTCTGTCCTGCTCTTGGACTCGTCTCTCTGCTAGGAGTCGCTGCAAGAGCTCTGACTGAAGTTGAACTTGGTTGTTCAACCTTTCAACTTGCTGCTCCAAGTTGTCCTGGGTAGGTTGGCGGTAATTTTTCCCTGAGACGTCGTGACGCCCGTCCAGAAAGTCCCTTATGTCCATGTTTGCTGTGGGCTGATCATGTCGTGATGCACTTCCTATCAACCTCCAGCCTGCTTGTTGTAAAGTCGAAGTTCCTTCCCCTAGCACGGGTGCTTGGTTAGCTGGAGAGGGGAATACTCCAAAGCTGAAGGTTGGCCTCCCTTCGAGTGTCTCCATGGGCGATTCTATGGACACACGCCTGGGTTGAGTTGGCCGCTTCTCCGGAGTCTCTATGCGAGTCTCATTACTCGTCTGAGTTGTTGAGGCAGAAACATATTCTCCAGCTTATCGAACGGATCGACGAACCTTAGCCATGCCGAATCAAAGAATCTTGAACTGGAAAGCTGTTGATGGATGACTTGGACAACGTTCAAAATCTTCGAACAATGTCGATGAATGACGAACGAAGAAAGATGAATGATGAACAATCGAGAGAGCTTCTTCTGAGTATTCCTCAATTGCTCTCAATGTAAGCACCAATTGTTGAATCAAAAATCTAACCCGCCATGAAAAGTCCTCACAATTCCTGCAAACAGCAAACGATTAGCTATCGTTGCCTCGATCGATTTACCCGGGGGGTTGTTCGGCCAAGAACACTCCGATGCCTAAGTTAGCTTTGAGAGAGGAAAATGATATACTTCGAAGCGAAGAATCGAAGTACCTTGGAAATGAAATGTGCTCTGCTATTTATAGGAAAATCTTGAGAACCTTGGAGCATTCTGATTGGTCGGTTGAATTTTTAATTAATAAATAATATATTATGAATTAAATATATTATTTAATAATTGCAATGATGGCTCATCATGATAGTAATGACAATTATTGTTTTAATATTAATATTATTTGTCTATTATTAAGAATAATGACAATTAACTCTCGGGGAGAATATTAATATTACGGAGATTTTAACCCGATCAAATAACGTATTTAGCTGATAAATAGATTATTTAATATGCGGGTGTTTTTCAAATGATCAGCATTATTACCAGGGGCAATTTGGTCATTTTTGGGAATTACGGTCCGCGTGGCAGTTCCATAATTTTCGGATGATTTTGGGTTCCACAAATGCCATCGTCGTCGCAGCCTTCAAGGCTCTTAAAATAGTAATCACGGTGCTCGCAGGGACATGACGATGAGGTTGTGTTCATGGTGGGGGTGCGATTCTCGTTTTCTTCTCTGTGACCAAATGAGTGCGTAAGTGTTTCGGTTTGAGGGGAGGGTGCGAGGTCAGGGTAGATCAAAATGTGTGTTTTGGGCAGTAGTCTGTTTTCAGACAAAATGAACTCCATTTGGGGCCTCAACTTTGGGCCTAATACAGTTTGGGCTCCAGCTTGTGGTTTGGCCAAGGGAAAATTGTAGAAAGTGCTTGGTTACAAAGAGAAGTCTTCGTTTGGGTCTGAATTGGGCCTTATCCAAACTAATACTACTTACCTCATAATTGAGCTAGATAAAAAACTATGGGTAAAATCTTGGGCTTAAGTTAAAACGAAAAATTCTAAGTTAGTCTTACGCAAGCCCTTGGCCTGTTCTAATTTTGGGCCTAGGTACGAAAATTGAAGTAGCCCACGAAACGAAGTCTGGAGAAAAGGCTCTTCGGGGTAATTTGGTAAATTTTCAAAATTTAGTTTTGATATTTTCGGGACGGGATGTATCATCAGGAAATCAATTAATATCAGTAAGCAAGTCAATATGAAAATATATCAAGATATCATAGCAATGATTACACATAAACAACCCATCCTCGATGCTCGAATAATGGTCATCGTTATCAAATTGCACTATCGGTAGGCCACCACTTGGGAAAATAGAGTCTAGCTCTAGATGTATGAGTGAAAACTGACTCAGGAAAACATAGCCCTACTCTGGATGTCTGAGTCATAATCCAATCACCAGTCTCTGGAAAATAGAGCCCAACTCTGGACGTTTGAGATTAACTTGACAACCAGCAATCTGAGGAGGGTTGTCCATGAACATAACAGTTCACAATTATCAAGAAAACATATACATAACCATATCAATGCCTTAAAATAAAGTTCACATTTCAAAATCCGGGCATAAGCCCAAAACATAGTTTATGCGACACCATAAAATGTATATTTGAAATTAGGCAATAAATTCCCGAAAAAATCACCAAAGATCATTTAAAAATCATAATCAAGCCTTTGTAGTTGAAATCATACAATA
The DNA here is from genome assembly GCA_032719365.1 of Prinsepia uniflora. Taxonomy (NCBI): domain Eukaryota; kingdom Viridiplantae; phylum Streptophyta; class Magnoliopsida; order Rosales; family Rosaceae; genus Prinsepia; species Prinsepia uniflora. The sequence goes on from CM064873.1 coordinate 28,696,921, forward strand.
GAACAATTAAAATGATTAAATACGCATGCATAATAATTTATTAAAATAAAAGTCAACTCACAGTCGTTATTTTGCAATTTAATCTTGGTTTGAGCCTTCTTCGCCGGCTACGCGAGTTGTGTCTCCAGTCAAAAATCATAACCTCGTGTTACTAAAGTCCAATGTAACCTCCTAATACAATCCCTAATTCTCAGGATTTAATTATGAATTTTTAAAACCTAAACATCTACCTTGGACACCCAAAATTATTTCCAAGATCCACAATCACTTCCACGTTGCAGGTACTTGGTCATAATTTGCATAAATTTATCTTAAAAGTTACAAAATTCCAAACCCTCAAGATTGTGGAAATTCACATGTGCGCGAACATGCCCCTTGTTTATACTAAGCTTATATTTGGATGAGAGAAAATTTTTAGTACCAAGATTCAAGAGATTTAGATTGACTTAGTTAAAAATGCAATAAAAAAAAAGTATATTGAGGTGTTACGAAATAACTAGATGCAATTCACTTAGAAGAAATTGACTATTTGATAGAAATTATTTGGAAATTCTTTATTTTAGTGCGTTTTGCTATACTCATTTTGTGTATTTCTTATTCCTTCATTTAATTTTTTTTTGTAGCGGTCTTCATTTAATTTTTTTTTTAGCGAATTTTCTTAGTAATATAGCTTAATTAATCTCTTGGTTCTAATCTAATTTATTTATCTCTTAATCCATGTATAGGTTCATTTTTCAAAACTTCTCTTTATGAATAATTAGAAATCTCGATACAGGCATTTCAAGTTGTTACATGCTTGCCACATCTTAAAAGATTGCCTGAAGTGAATTCATACTTCCTCGTGAGGAGACCGTTTGGAGGAGGATTGAAATGGTGTAATAACTCAAAAACACCCACTCAAAGGCTATAAGGTCGAGAAAAGCAAAACGCATTGGAGAAAAAGAAGATGGAAGATACCTCTAGAGAAAATGGTTTCTGATTACACCACATGTAGCATCTCATATGCGTTCAATGTCATCATCTTGTATCACAGCACATGTAGCATCTGATATAGCGTTCCATGTCATCATCTTTAATTACATATCTCAAAATTAAAATTAAAATAAAAATAAACATTAAAACAAGTCAAATAAAAATACAGAATCATAACCGTAATAATTCGATTCTTCCCTTTTCATGCCTTGCTTTATGTCCCCGGCGCCCTCCAAGGCAGCCACCAAGTCTTGGTTGATGTTGGAACCACTTACTTCATCAAGAAAACCATGTCTGACTATAAATGCAAGACCAACTTGCTTAAGTCTAATTTTTAGCCATAGGCAAGATTCAGTACGGTTTGGTATGGAGGTGATACCAGAACTGTACTAATTAATTTTAACCAATTTGGCATGGTTTTGTATTACACAATATGAAATTGATATCGAATTGTACCATACCAATTGTGTTTGGTACCGTTTTAATTTTGAGCTAAAATTGCTCAATAAAAAGTTGAGCCAAAATTTATACAAGAAAATCTAAATAATCCAATCATAGGAAACTATTTTGTACTAAGGTCTCTACTCAAATGAATAATATGCACATATGTGTAATCATCTCATATGGAATTGAATATTTGGAGTTCTAAATTTGTACCAATTCCAAACTAATTAATACCATCCATAGTCCATAATTCATTCAATCCATAATTCATACAGTTCGTAGTCCATACAATTACAATCCATATAGTCCATAGTCTGTATAATCCATAAAGTCCATACTCCATACAATTACAATCCATAATTTTATACAATCCAAATTATAAGCAAACCACATAGTTACATATTCAAAATGGCAGCATAACAAAAAACAAATTCAACATCACGACACATCCGTACTTGTTGTTCTTCCCACTTCATGTGTTTTTAGGCCTCCCACCACTTTTGTATTATACAATTGAAAAAATTAAGAATTAATTTGAGAAGCTGGATAATGGAAATTAACATAACAAGATAAAAAAATATTAATTACTTAAAAGACAAGTTACCTTGTTCAATTATTTCATTGAACTCAAGTTCTTCAATGAAGGCTCACCTTTGAAAGACTGAATAATTACATCCTTTCGCCGCCAAATTTGCATGCAGATAAAAGTTTCTACTGAAGAAGGAGTTAACGAGCTCCTAAAGGAATCGATCACCCTCCTACTAGTGTTGAAGTAGGACTTAGAAGCTACTATTGATGCTTGAATGTCAAGCACGTTCTTTGCCATTTCTACCAAGATTGGATACTTTGAATAATTTAACTTCCACCACAAGCAAATGTCAAATTATTTATTTGTAAATTCCAAAGAATCCAACAAAAACTGATCAACTTTATGTGCTACCACTGCCTCATCACTCTCTTGTAGAACCCGTATCCAATCATCTAAAATATCATTTGTGCATCCACCTCTTCTCTGCTCTAGTCCAATAGAAGATTTTGAAACCTATGTAGCATAATCGTTTTGCCGTTTTCCCCTTCCACATTCTCTTCATACACCACATACAACGCCATTAACAATCCTTTTAGATATTTGGTTACATTTGTGCCTCATCCTTATCAAACTAATCTTTCCGAAACAAATGAATGGTACTCAACTTGAATCTAGGATCTAAAACAAGTCCTATAACCACTAACTTGTTTAGATCCTTAAAGGATACAAAATAGTTCTTGAACTTTTCCTTCATATGGGCTACTAGGTCATCAAAACTTTCTGTGTTAGTGAGCCATTGAGCATTTCAAGAGAGACAAAGAGCTTATAAATTTCATGTTCCATGCCTAGCACATCATGGAAGGTTGTGTGGACGATTGGGTGATTAGAAGCACTCATTCTTAATGTCACATCATAAAACACCTTAAAAAACTTGAAAAAAGACGGCTGCCTTATCCCAATCCTCCTCACTTAGTGGCCCAACCCTAAGTCTCCTGCTACAAGTAGGCACTAAATTCCTATCCTCGTTAAATTCGTAGTCAGGCTCCAAGGTAAGATAGAAAAAGGGCTATATGGATCCTCCCCATTCTAGTAAAAGACTGCTTAAATTTCAATGTTGCCTCCAACGTAGAACACCGCAAATTTTGATCATGACATACCCATTTGAAGCCAACCAAAAATAAAGCTTCAAACATGCACATTGATTAAAGAATAAAGAGATAAAAAAACACAAATTCAAAAGAAACCCACACACTGCTTGCTACCTGATTAATTACTTTTTTCGTTTTAATAATTATCAACTCTAAAAGTCCACACACACTCCATGGCTTATCACTTCATATGAAAAAGCTCCAAAATAACAAAAAAAAAGATGAACAAAACAGAGTCTTTCACTTAAATCAGCCATCATGAATCTTAATTCTTAAAGAAATTACAGATAACCTTGAACATTTCCTAGGAGAAGAGATGGAAACTGTGAGAGAGGGAACACAGTTAAATAAAATCAACAACAAGAAGATCCAAAGGTAATGAAATTGACCTGCATCTAGGAAGAAGAAGCTTTTCGAACTTTGTTGGAGAGTGGAGAGCATCGTGTAAAAGGAGGGGTCGTGAGTCCAAGACACAAAGAAAGACCTAGGTTTTTTGAACTTTGCTGGTGCGTGCAACAGTTGAGACACAGAGAGAGACCTAGGTTTTTTTCTTTTGGTGCAATATTGAAGAATGAAGGCCGAGAGTTGAGAGTGACATAGTTTTCCTGTTAGCTATTAGGTTTTTTTTCCTTTTATTTTTTTGGATTTAATTTTATTTTCTTAATTATTTTAAAAAAAATTAAAATCAGTTCAGTTTCAGTACGAGATGGTATTCCCCCACCGAAACCTATCTATTCCGGTTTGAACTGGTTTGGTATCAGTGCCGTTCCGATCATTCATTCAGGATTGCTATTTAGTTTTTTTCTTTTCAATTTTCTATGATGCAGAACGGGACAGTTTCAGTGTTTCGATACGATAAGCCCAGGGCTACCAATTTTTGACCAATTTATCGAGGTACGCTTTTCAAGCTTTTATCTTTATTACTATTAATTCATTAATTAACATGTTATTCTTTGAAAAGTTATTCAATTTGTTGAGTAATTCCATACATTTGTATTTTCTATTTGGCCTAACTAGGAGATTTTACCCAAATTGCCTCTTTTTTTCCAATCTCTTGGGATAAAAGGCTTAGGGTTGAGTTAAGTTGAGCTTTATTGTACCACTGTTGGTGCTAAAATTTGGGCATGTTGCCTTTCCATGAATTTGGAGTGAACAAATTCATTAAACTTGTTTGATTTATTAGATTGTGTATACTGTATACTCATTTCACTTGTAAGGAATTTGATGATAGCTATGTATTGTAAGAAGAAAGATGTTACTTTTTCAACATACCTTTGTCTCCCTAGTGGCTTTATGTCAAAGAAAGTGACTTTAAGTTGGTATGTGCTATAAAAATGGGATCATCTTACAAAGAAATTTTTATTTGTGATGTCTTTTGAATCAGGATGTAGCTAATTCAAGCGACATAGGTATAATTTGTTAGAATTGTTGAGCACAACCTTAATGTTGGGAATTGTTGCAAGAACAAATGCAGGTAGGCATGTATGCCAAGAAAGAGAAACTTATTGTTAAAGGAGATAAAACCTAAAATAAAAGCATGTTCACTATTTCTTCGTCATGAGAAACATTCATAAGTGATGACTAGGAAGACTCAAGCACAACTAGAGGCTGCAACATTTGTTGTCAAAACCACGAGTTGTGAGCCTAAAGCAGAAAAAAAAAAAAAAAAAGGAGTTAAGGTGCACCAAATGTGATAAAATGAATCACACTACCAAGAAATTCCGTGCACATCTCAAGTGTGGTTTCTGTGGTTGGAAAGGGCACACGGCTGAGTAATGTTAAAAGAAAAAGGCAACGGCTAAAGTTGAATTCGGCACTATGATTTCTAAGGGAAACCAAGCCACTTCATACACAACTGAAAGGACAGAGATGAAACTTCCCTTTACTACTGAGGAGTGCAAGAAAATATTAAATATGCTGAAAAACAAATTCGCATCTCCCAATCATGTGGATAATTGCTCAACTCATGATGAACTCTTTGGTAAAAGTCTTTTCCCTTACTTCTCATGGGAAAGGAAGTAGTTGTATTTTAGATAGTGGTTGTACATACCATATGGTTTGTGATCCTGTCTTTCTTACATATTCGAGACCCGCGAGAAATCACAATATGGAATTGCTAAATAGGTCATTGACGCAAGTCAGTCATATTGGAAAAATCGTCTTATCTCCCATTTGACCCTTGATAATGTCATGGGTGACAGGAACCCTCCCGCTAATCGAGAAGATCCTGCTCCCGTATGACAATTAATACCAAATCGATTTCATCTTCATAATACGAAAAAATAAGTTCACTAACTGTTAGACAAGGGATACCTGCCATTACTGTACACAAAGCATAAGTACAAGATACAAAACATAGTTTAAACATCAAATCCTACCCTACAACCCTAAAGAGTATGCATAAATCAGCATGTGCCTCAACTTCCTAAGTGGATCCTCGTTCTTGTAGAACAGCCTGGAGTGTAGAAAAAAATCAACAAAACTTGTGAGTAGACTAAAATGCTTATTTATGAAAAATATAGTTCGAAAAACACAAGTAAAGTACCCTCAATTTTCTAAAAATGTGCATGCATAGAATAACAATAATTCTCAATAAAATGGATCACAAACATGAAATCTCAAAGTACGTGCAAACTATGGAATTCCAGTTCTACCAAAACACAAACTCATATAAAACCATATCAAACACCATAATCATAGTCACACAAATCCAACCCATCCTCAATGCTTGCAATCCAAATCATCATTCATATATTCACTACTGGTAGGCCACTTATACGGGAAAATGAGCTTTACCTCCATGTCCGAATGATAGCCCGACTCTGGAAAATGAGCTTTACCTTGACGTTTGAGTCATCACACCCTAGTCTCAGGAAAATGAGCTTTAACTTGACGTCTGAGACTACTAATCCAACTAGCATCCCGAGGAGGTTATCCACAACACAATCTGGTCACATCATAAATACTAAGAAAACATATTCTTATACTGCATACCAATTTCAGAACCAAACCCAAAATCCAATGTAAATCCAGAACACAACTTATGCAAATTTCTCGTAAAATGTGCCATAGAATGACATCATAAAATCATCCAAAATCACACCAAATCATAGCAAGGCAATCATAATTAAAATCACACATAAAACCATTTAAAGTATTTATATATGCATGCATGATAATTTGAAGAAAATAAAAGTCCACTCACAGTGATTTATTGCGTAGTTATTCTCAATTTGTGCATTCCTCACTAGCTTCGAAGGTCGTGTCGACTGTCAAAACCATAGGTTTCGGGTCATAAATGACACGACCTATCCCAATCCCCCCAAGATTAACACGGGATGTGCCATGCTCCTATCTGACAGGAAGTGTCAGACAAAAGATAACTCGAAACCTCAGCCCATTCGGGGCTTCCAGAGAGCCCCCGAATCGGTGGAGGAGTGTGATGTCTCGGTCTCTGCTACAGCCCGTATCCACGATCAACCTGAAGGACATTAGAACCATTAAAAGTTGTGAGTGGATGAAAAATCAATAGCTTAATAAAACACGTTTCATAAGAAGACAGTTATGCCCTTCACTAAAAAGCATGCATGTATCCGAAAACGAATAATCAACCCATTTACTTTAATTAAATCATTAGGGCCTTAGCCCAAAACCATAAATCCAAGTATGTAGGAGCTCAGCCCAAAACCGTAAATCCAATCATGTGGGCCACTGCCCAAAACCACCAACACTGAAGTACCATTTCATAAATCCAATAAATCTGAAATCCAAATACATAATCCAATAAATCCATAAATCATAATTCAATCATATACCGTTATATACCAATCCTCGGCATCCCAGAAGCCTAACGTCCCTGACGCCTGACGTCCCAGATGTCATGTCATAGTCCAAGCTACGCGTGCTACCCGGGGTCCCAGATGTCTGACATCCCAGACGTCTAGCAATCCTGCTTCTGAGTCACTATACAGTTTGGTCGCTCCGTGCAGTGATCCCTCGCAGGTGATGCGTCGTGACTACTCCGATCCTACCGGATACCTGCTCATTCGATTACCATATCGTACCAGATCGACTTTGAAAGGAAGTTAATCCCCACAACATAGCTTGACCCACAATATAACCTGATCATCAAGATCATGATCCAGATTCATCACAACATCACCCGATCACTAACATCACGATCCTCGATCGTCACAACACCCTATGTCCTCAACGTCACGATCCTGATCCATCTAGGATCCACACATGTTCCCTCTCAGCTAACGACCAGATTGTAGGTCATAGGGTCATACACCCTCCTTGAGTCCTTCGACTGTCACATCACTCCTCAATCATCTTCCACATCTAAACAGATTAGTCAAAAGACGAGACACGTCTAGACTGTGGGTTCATTTCAATTACCTCATATCGATCATTGTCATCCCATCTAGGGAAAATCAAAGATGATCCAAGAAAATGACATCAAAATTCATCCTACGTGAGTGCAAACACAATCTCACTACACTCACCACACCATGTAACCCAACATCGTCTGCCACCAAGCAGAAAATAAGAAATCTCCTTTACCAACTTCTAAATGCCCAACTTCTCTTGATGACCCAAAACCAATCACGGTTCCACCAACCAATACTCGATCAACGTACTGGTGACAAAAGACATTATCTGCCATGGGCCGAAAATGAGAAGTCACCCTCAATGACTTCGGAATATCCATCACCAATGCGGAATCAAGCACTCTTATCATCGTCTCAATCACAACTTCTCTTGATTCTGAAGTTCCAACCACGATGAAACCAACTCACTTGAACATCAACCACGTGTCCATACCAAGCTAACTTTGTACCCCAACTTGCCTGTCCGTTTGTACCGTTTCATCCAATCACCACTTAGTCATCTTAATCACATCAGTTATCTGAATCATGGTTAGGTTAGAATCCCAACACATCTCATCCACTGTTGGATCCCATCCAGTCCATCTCTTATCTACTTGTCATTTCTACACAATTCCCAAGACTCAACACTAGCTGACGAATCACCATCGTCAGATCAACACCGAACACAAGCACATCACAATTGAGTCACATCCTCAGGTCGTGGCTTATCGTCTCCCATCATCATCGTAATCACTGGCACACTACATGCGAATTAGACCCAAACTAACTCTCAGCTCATACCGAGCTAGAATCCATAATCTCTGCTCAGGTTGGAGGAACTCTGCATCCCTCAACTCACCAACTCTAGGTACAATCACCCTGACAATTCATACAAGAAAATGAATGTTCCTTAAACGTCCCCCAATTCTCAACAACCACAACTACATCCACCCTCGATGGTAGTGCTTGCCACAATCCTTTGCAGACCCAACCACCAAGCATCGCTATCGAGACTCCGCATCCAAGCGTCAACACTACTAATCGGTCTATCATGAGACCCTAAATATCATCTCATAATGGTACTCACGAATCGGATTCCATCATTTCACTTAGCGTCAGGCCAATCAATCCCCATAGTTTCAACAACACTTAACTTGACTCAACTAGAGTCGTCCACTAGGCCCAACCCAACTCACTAGGTTCGTTCACGGTCCTCGACTGCACTCTGCAGCACAATCACCAAAGCTGACATGACATGACCAACCAACGGTCTCGACTCCAAAACCTCACCAAAGTCAAACCACTAGCTGAAAAACATTTCCAAACCATACATCGCACACTAGGGTTACCCCTAAGGTCATCTACTAACTCCGTTGTACTAATATTATCTAAACCATTAATCACAACTAGGGTTCGAGGAACCTGGCTGCTCTCAGCAGCACCACTATCCTGACTTGACCGTCTTGCGGTCCCACACTGTAATCTCTTCATATTTGACCCTGTAATATCGTGATAGACGATCCCGACATAACCGTCCCCCGGTCAAAACTCTAAAGCACCGTTACGTTCATCCCTCAGTAGGGTCCCACATTTCCAAACCACGACATAACTATGGCATACACATGAACCAAATGCCGAACCAAAACTATCCACGATTCATTCCCACTAACTATCATACCAGCCTCGGAACTATCAGGTTGATAACGAGATGATCACGTAGAGACATCACATCCTTGACCTGCGCGTACCACAAGAGAAAACCGTGCTCTGATACCAAGCTAACACGACCCATCCCAATCCCCCCGGGATTAACAAGGGATGTGCCATACTCCAGTCTGACACGAAGTGTCAGACAAGGGATAACTCGAAATCTCAGCCCATTCGGGGCTTCTAGAGCGCGCCAGGATCGGTGGATGAGTGTGATGTCTCGGTTTGTGCTACATCCCGTATCCGCAATCAACTCGAAGGGTATTGGAACCATTAAAAGCTGTGAGTGGACGAAAAATCAATAGTTTAAGAAACCACGTTTCATAAGAAGACAGTTATGCCCTTCACTAAAAAGCATGCATGCATCTGAAAACGAATAATCAAACCATTTACTTTAAATAAATCATTAGGGCCTTAGCCCAAAATTTAACGACCCGTCCCGAATTGTGGGGTTAGATTATTGAGTAATCGTGAATTAGTGGGACTAATCGGGGATTAGTCAGAGAATCGCAGACGGACGGTGTAAAATGACGATTTTTCCCTTGGGATTGGGTAAAAAGTTGACTTTTGACTCGGATGGTCAAATGGACTTTGATCGAGGACTGTGACGTAGATCGAGACGTCACGAGTCTATAGACAAGGGGCAAGTCGAAATCGGAGATTCGACGGGAAAGTTACGGGTCTAGGAATTTTACGGCACTATTGCACGCAAACTGAGACATTGCGACACGTGGTAGGATTTGATTGGGGAAGTCTCTAGCAGAACCCACCAGATGAGTGACAAGTGTCACCCATCTGATAGGCCCAGACCCCAATTAAACGGGTTCTTATCCCTTTCGATCGGTCATCCTATGGAGCCTTCTTCTAAAACCGGTGGAAAAACCCATAGCCGTGAACCCTATCCCAAACATCGACCATCAAACCATATCCTTTGCTGGTGATTCGTGAAGGGAGGTTAGAGAGGATGCCCGGACGATCGTGGTGGTGGCCACGGCGGAGCAACGACGGTTGAGGTAAGGCGGGAACCGTGAGCCCTGTTTTTGTTCTAAAAATGGAGTTTGTGATTTGGGCCAGTATTAACCGTTCTAATTGATTGGACGAGGACCCTCAAGGTGAGACGATGAGGATGATGCTAACGGCGTCGACCGTCGTGGAAGGTGGCCGGAGAACCCGAAAACGGTAAGTTACGTTCAAATTCGAAAGTTGGTTTTTGATGGCTGTTGATTGGTTCTAACAATTGAGACTGGTTCCTGGTGGTCTTATGAGATGTTTGGGATTGAAATCGAGGTCTGGGGTGGCCGAATTTGACTGCAAGAGGGAGTTACAGGTGGCCGGTCACTGTTCCTCTTCGAACAGGTATGCTCTTGGCCTGGTTTCATGCTTTTGAGGTTATAGATCGATAGGGTAGGACTAGATGAGGAAAATGGAGGAAAAACGGAGTGGAAAGGGGTAGAAATGGCTGAGAACTAGTCTCACCGGTTCGGTCGAACCAGATTTACAATGAACTAGGTTTGATCGAGGAAGACGATGACACTGTTCATCGGCGCATGGGTTTCACGCGCAGTGGCTTTGGGCGGCTCATGAGGGCGCGTGGACCCGTATTTTGGGGCATGGTCAACATATAATTTTATTTTTTTCGATGAAACGAACATTTTGGGACAGGTTTCAAGTCAATCGGACACCGTTTCGGGGTAGTTTTAAATGTCCGAAGGTTTAGGGTCTATGTTAAATACGTTTAAAAATTCCAGAAAATTAGGGGGATTTAATGAGAGGTTAATTGAAGTAATTAGTGACCTTTGAGTATGATTTGGTCAGGTCCGGGGGTTCTGGTGATGGTGATTAGCCTCGAGACGGCTTATGGCACGCGTATCGAGGCGGAAGCTAGGAAGGTCTGTGAGTGGACTTTGTTTTCTAAATTATAATGCATGCATAACTGTTTTATATGTTTTCTATATGTGATTTATATGCTTATGATTGTGGTATTTATGATTTCCTTAATTGTACGTATTTCGAAGTTTTTGGTTTTATACTATGTTTATACGTGCGGGTATTTGAATGAGTTTGGGCCGGACGCCCAGTTGATTGAGAAATCGGGCATGAGTCCCATTTGTGATTTATAAAATGGCTTGGGAAAGTGGAACTCGGGCATGAGACCCATTTGATTTGGAAACTATCGGACTTGGAGTCCAGTGGATTTAATGAGAAATCGGACTGAGACCCAGTTGGATTACGAAATCGGGCACGAGGCCCAATTGTGTTTTATAAATGTGATTTCGGGTCGGGGACCCATATATGGATATTGGATTTATGGATTTAAGATTTTATCGAAATTCCGGGCATGGCCCCTTTGAGATGTTTTGATATGGTTTTATAAGGATGTTTCCCATTCACCATCCTTAGATGAGGATATGTGGATGGTCTTCTCCAGATTTCTGGGACACTGGGAAAGTCACGGCGCATTTCCTGTGAGGGGTCATTGCACGGAGTGACCAGACCGTATAGTGACTCAGGAGCAGGATTGCTATGATTAGACGTCTAGGACGTCAGACATCTGGTATGTCAGAGATTGACCTGAAGAGACCCTGGGCAGCACGCGTTGCTTAGACCGTGAGATATGACGTCTCGGACGCTAGGCATCGGGGATGTCGAGGATGAGTATTTGGTAAACATGAATTATTGGATTTATGAAATGGTATTTCTGTGTTTATGGATTTGGGCAGTGCTCCACTTGGATTTGGATTTACGGATTTCGGTGTTTTACGGTTTTGGGCTGAGTTCCCACACTGGGTTGATTTTATGGTTTTGGGCTAAGGCCTTGTGATTTTCGAAAGGAAATTCCTTTGGTTTATAAACGGTTTTTATTATATTTGAATTAACTGGTTTTGTATGCATGCATGGTTTTTAAGTGAGGGGCATAAATGTCTTCTTATGAAATTTATTTTATTAAATTAATTATTTCCGTCCACTCACAGCTTTTTAATGGTTTTTAATGCCTTTCTAGTTGATAGCGGATGAGAGCTATGGCAGAGACCGAAACCTCACATTACTCGGCTGATTCTAGCACACTCTGGGAGCCATTGGGCTCAGGATTTCGGATTATCCCTTGTCTGGCCTTCGTGTTGCTTCGCGTGGTACGTGGGTTAGACAGGAGTATGGCACATCCTGCGTTAATCCTGGGGTTGGATTGGGATGGGTCGTGTCACAAAACCATAAATCCAAGTATGTGGGAACTTAGCCCAAAATAGTAAATCCAATCATGTGGGCCACTGCCCAAAACCACCAACATTGAAGTACCATTTCATAAATCCAATAAATCTGAAATCCAAATACATAATCCAGTAAATCCATAATTCACAATTCAATCATATACCGTTATATACCAATCCCCGGCATCTCAGATGCCTATGGTCCCAGATGTCATGTCACGGTCCAAGCTACGCGTGCTACCTGGGGTCTCAACCCGAGTCAATCTCTGACATCCCAGATGTCTGACGTCCCAGATGTCTGACGTCCCAGACGTCTAGCAATCATGCTCTTGAGTCACTATTTGGTCCGATCGCTCCGTGTAGTGACCCCTCGCAAGTAATGCGCCGTGACTACTCCAACGTCCCAGACGACTGGAGAAGACAATCCATAGATATAAGAATGGTATATGGAAAACATTTCATAAATCCTTTAAAAACCTTCCATATGGGCCTATGCCCGGGATTTCCATAAAACCATCGTAAATCCAGAAATCCAAGTACTCAAATCCAAATCCGTTTAGGGTCTCTGACCCCGAAACGACATTTATAAACCACAAATGAGAGTCATGCTCGATATTATAACCAACTGAGCCTCAAGCCCGATTATGTAAGTCAACTAGGCCCCCAGCCTGATGCCTCATTAAATCAAATGGAATCCAAGTCCGATAGTTCGTAAATCAAATGGACTCCAAGTTCGATAGTTCGTAAATGAAATGGGTCTAAAGCCTGATTCCATATTTCCAAATCCAAAATCATACATTTGAACCATTATTAATATCACTATCATTTAGAAATACATCGTAAAATCGTAAACCTCGAAATACGTGCAAATATGCAAATCACCAATACCACAATCATCATCATAGAAATCACATATGTAAAACATATAAAACAGTTATGCATGCATCACAGTTTAGAAAACAAAGTCCACTCACAGACCGTCCTAACTACCACCTCGATACGCGTGCCATAAGCCTCCCGAGGCTAAATCACCATCCCTGGAACATTCGGACCTGTCCAAATTACACATGAAGGTCACTAACTACCTCAAATAGGCTAACATTGAATCTCCCAATTTTTCGGGATTTTTAAACGTATTTAAAATAAATTCTAAACCTTCGGACACCTAGAACTACCCCGAAACGGTGTCTGATTGACTCGAAACTTGTCCCAAAATGTTCGTTACATCAAAAGGATGAAAACACGTGTTGACCTTGACCCCCAACTCTGCCCACGCGCCCCCATGTGCCGTCACAAGTGACTGCGCGTGAAGCCCACACGCTGGGAACAGTAACATGTTACAGTCATCGTCTACCTTGGGTGAACCTGGTTCGCCTGGTTTTCCAGTTCGATCAAACCAGCGAACCGGCCCGGCCAGTTTTCCCTCGAATCTCAGCCATTTTATCCTGCTAATTGTAACAACCCGTCCCAAGAGCCGGGATTAGTGGAGTGATTAAGATGGGATTTAGTGAGCCTAATCGGTGGTTAGGTGGTCCTGATAAGGTCATTAGCTTAGAATGACGATTTTGCCCCTAGTTTGGGCAAAAAGTTGATTTATAGTTCGGGTGGTCAATTGAGTATTGACTGATGACCAGGATGTAGTTTAGGTCGTCACGAATCCATAGGCGGGTGGCACGCCCGATCCCGACATCCGAGGAGGAAGTTGTGATGTTCGGAAGTCGTTTGGAAGGTTGAGGGCATAACCGTAATTTGGGTAAAATAGGAGGAATAGTTGACTTTTTGGATGAACGGGTTTTGGGTATGTTGACCTAGGATGGTTAGATAGCTCTCGTCGTCCTGAGTTCGATGACAAGCGGCACGTATTCATCGGACTTACGAGGTTGTGAGATACAGGTCTAGAAAGGGTAGTGGCAAAACCCGTAATTTTGAGTTAAACAGAAGGGTATTTTGGTCTTTTTGCACCTGGGGATTTGTGCAGAGAGAAGCAGATGAAGGGTTAAGATTGGGCCATGTGTGTGAGAGAGAAATGAGGGGATGGTGACATGTGGCAATAGTGTAGTGGGTTCTGGGGGGTTCTAGGTGTGTGTGCGCGGTTCCAATAATTGGGGTGCAACCGTGTGTGCCGTGCGTGTTCTTCGACCAGAAATGGAAACAGAGTGAGGCGGTGAGGAAAATTGAAGGGTGATCGAGGGTGATGGTGTGTGATGATGAGTTGTGAGTGTGTGAGGGAGATTAGAGAGTGAGAGAGAGCTGTTGAGAAGGTTGGGAAGTGAGGAATCGTGAGTGTGTGGAGGTTGTGAGCTGCGGGAAATCAGAGGAAACAGAGAAGACTGAGGGCTTGTGGTGGTGCTGTTGGCCGTGTACGAGTGCGATTGACCTCGAGAGGAGGCGGAGACAGCCCTGTGGACTCCAGGGAACGCGGCGGCGAGCACGGTGGTGGACGGTTGCAGGTAATCCCTTAGCCTTGTAAATTTGCCCTGTTTTCTCGTCAAGTTTTCAAATTGAAAGTCGTGAGTCTAGGGGTTGAATCGATGGGTCTGGAGTGGTCTAGGGATTTAGTTGAGTCCTAGGAACCGTCTGGTTGTGTTTCCGTGACGGGAGGTGCACGGTGGCGGTTGGCACGACGGAGGGACTCTGTATGCCCTGTTTTTTCCGTTTTGTTTTCAAACCAAGAGTCGTGGACTTAGGGGCTGAGTCGAGGGATTTGGTGAGTTGGGTGTGACTCAGTAAGGTCTGAGGAAGAATTTCGATTCGACACCTTGACGGGGGAAGACCTGGGCGGCGGGAAGGAAAACAAAGGAGTTGGGCCGTCTGGTTTCGAGTTTGAGTCGACGGTGTAGAGGGCCGTGTTGAGGTGATTGGAGGACGGGGATGAATAGGGT